>JZSA01003028.1:0-33205 GCA_000956155.1 Cotesia vestalis
AGCTTAAGCCAATAGTAAATAGAATCGAGTAAACTGTAGAATTCAAATTATTTAAGATAAAATTTATTCCGATCTGAGGCTATTTTTTATAAGTTATTTCAAGCACCAAAATTAACAATTGTCTAAATTAAAATTTATAGTAGAGTCCCGAAGTAATCGTAAAATAATATCATTGCCAAAATAAATTATTTAGCCAGGAAATTAGAATGTAAAATTTTGTAAAATTTCATCAAAAAAATTATCACATGTGTCTTGCAACAAAGACGCCAGACCGAGCGAGAAAAACGCTAGTTAGAGGACACGCAAGGTCACAATTAAAGTCTCGGTCAGTAGAAATAAAATAACTCGGTAAAATAAAATATTAAGTTTTGAGAAAACATAGATATAATACAATAGAATAATTTCGAGTCGAAATGTAACTGTCGGTCACCGGATAAGAAATAAAATAGCCCGGAATAAATTAATCGGATTAAATATAAATATTGTACAAAATTCAAGTTTACTCAAATTCAAGAATTTATTTAAGTTGATTAAAATTGTTAAGAAATTACTCTGATAAAAAAGGATTTAATCCTGGATAATATGAAAAGAGTCATTTAGATGATCATTGCGTAGTAATAAAAGAAACGGCAGTTATTTAGTGATAAGAATTTTGTTAATTGGAATTTAGATTCGGAAATTTGATAAACCGGAATTTAGGAATGTTAATTAGAGAAATAAAATTCTGGAAATTATTTAATTTATAATTCTAGCGCTAGCATTATTATATATATATTGTAATGGGGGAAATGAGAATAGTGTATGTTTGTGTGAGAGTAAAGAGGCTATCTGTCTCGGGTAGTCCTCTCAGAGTAGCGTGAAGTTTGGGGGACAGCGTGCGCTGTGTCGACAACGTGTGTAGTCACGTCCGAGGTCCAGCTCAGCGGCGTGAGAGTCCGTGAGACCGCGCGAATTAAGTTAGAGTAGCGTTAGAGGTCCAGGGGACGACGTGAATTAGATAGAGTATCGTGAGAGTCCAGTAGGCATCGGGTACTACAGCCACGTGAGGGCCTAGCTGGACAGCGAGAAATATAAACGTATGAGAGTTATGTGTGAATGAGTTTATCCTGCGAATTTTTATATATTGTTATACTGGCCACATTTCAGTTTGTAAGAGGGATTGGATAAATAAATAACTTTTGTTAAATGAATTTCTTTGTATCAATCCTAGCTTCCTTTCAGCAAATCTCTCACGACCCTGAACCCTGCACTCCATGTTCTGGTCCAGTTCTGGATACTGAGTCCAAAAATCCAGTGGCGCCCTTAAGAGAAAAGGGGCGACCAAGGGAAACAAAACATTCCGTTTCATTGTAGACAAACTTGAGAGAGAGAGTAAAGGCCCAAGAGAATAGACAAATAATTAGACACTGTTTTCCCTCAATTAGTGAAAATATATGCTTCTGAACTTTCCACGTTACTGTATTCTAATGGTAACCTACCGTCAAATATACCCTATTTTAGCGATAAGTTACCGTACAATAAAGGTAAATTACTGTACAATCACGGTACTTTGCCGTACAATCTCTGTAATTTACGGTGTCATACTGTATTACGGCTAATCACTGTACGAACCGTACTCTACCGTACCCTACCGTAAATTTGCCGTACATTACCGTTTTCGACCTTACTTTGGATCCGTCAGGGTAGTAACGCCCTAAAATTCTAAATCTTTACGATTTTCACTAAAAAATCTCTCTCGTTGTCTTAGAAGGCTAAGTGTTAACATCGTCTAAAGTTTCTTACTAAGTTTTGAAACCACGTGTAGAAGTAAAATTAAATTGTTTTGTAAAGTGAATTGAAGTTAATTAAAAAATAAATTTAAACAAATCAACGAAAAATAATCAACAAATCAGGTACAATTTGAATTATTAATTTTAGTGAATTTAGTAACATCTGTTAAAAGTCGTCGCATTTATTATGTTACTTGTTATTTTTATAAACTTTTAGACATAGGAAAACCCTGTTACTTGCGAGAACTATTCTGTGAAGACCTCACTGTTAGACGATCTGAAAGATTAGCAGCAAAGAAAAACAGTACTAGTTTTAAAATGCCGAACTTTGCTACAACTCATTTTGAACATTCTTTCGTTGTAACGGTCATTCGTCTTTGGGATGAACTTCCAGTAGACATTGTTAAATCATCTAGCCTAGAAGTCTTTAAAAATAAACTGTTTGATTATTTATTTAATTTGGATATTTAGTTAGATCCACACTGTTTTATTATTTCATCTACTATATTGGTTAAATCGTTTGTATATTTTTTATATACAAATATCATAGTAAAACTTCACTATTTTTCAACACTATTAGTTAATATATGTTGTATAAATTTCAATACTTATAATTATTTATAATTTCATTATAAACATTTAGTACATTAATTTTGATAGTATTTAGGTTAAGCAAACAATCGTTGTAAAACAAACTGTTAAATAATTATATGTACTTGATTTCTAAAATTTGCCGTCTGGCCAAATTGGCTTTGGCATAAAAATAAAAATTAATCTAATCTAACCTAATCTAACATCGAAACTCGTTATACGAAAGAAAAAGTTAACTATTAATCACTGTATAATAATTGTAATTTAATTAATAATATTAATTTTGGATTTAAACAATATATATACTTAAATTATTCAACTACATCAATGTATTCAAACAAACCTATTATTCTCAATAAATTAAAACTCGGAAGTTCCCGGTCTATTCGCCTGACATACTAGGGCCGAATACTTAAACACTATATATGTTTTAAATGTAAAATTAATTAATTACCCTAAATGAATGTTTTTAACATAACAAATATTTGAACTAAAATATAAATGTTGTAGTACCTACTATATTTAGGTATCTTTTTATTGAGTTCATCATTTTTTAATATAGACAATCATTTTGTTTATCAAATCTAGTAATTCTATCTATATTTTTTTTTAATTTATATTATAGACCATTACAATCATTTTCCAGAATTTTGATAGAAACAAAATCTAGTTTCGAACTACAATATTTATCTTTTACTTCATGCAATTAATATTATTTTTAAACAAATATTAACTAAATTAAAATATTTTATAATTATCGATTATAAACTATTGATACTTTGCAACTCCAAAATTTGTTGATTCAGAAGAACCTTAAATAATATCGAATTGAATTCATATGATGATTAATGATTTTATATTTATACGGTATAGCTGAATTTTTTTTTATAATAAAACCTTTTTGATTGTTTTTAATATCTTTCTTCGATCATTTTTGCATTTTTTTTTGACAAATTTTTTTCATTATATGCCAAAGAAATATAATTTCTGGCGCGTGTACATAAGTGCACACAACATGATTTTTTCTTTGATTTACTTTTGATCTTATTAATCGATTAATTTGATAACATCAGGAGCTCTTCAGCTGAAAAAGTTCGTCGATCGGCGTGTAAAAATTCTCACTTGAGATGTCACGACGAAAAATGTCAACAAAATCGTTTTTTAATGGAACTTAAAAATTTCTTAACCTATCCATTTTTAATTCCGAACAATGATGTGATAACTCAAAAACTTTGTTACTTGCTGCAAGCCGCATTGACATTGGTCAATTAGTTCACGAGAACCATTGTCAAAAAATGTAGAAAAAAGTGTTGATTCAAATTAATTCGAAAATTCTTATTGGATTATTTTTGATGCGACAAATTCACTACAAGTTCACTACAAAAACTTCATAAATGTAATTTCAAGCGTAGCTATGGAATTGACGGGAAGTTGCAGGGATAGCCTTCAGGGTCAACCGTTTTCCTAATTTTTTCGCTATAAATTCGTAAACCTCCAAAACCTCAGTTCCCTGGGTCGTCCTTTTTCCAAAATTTATTTTATTTTTTCTAAACCAGAAAATATTACAGACAATCAAATATAGTATCATAAATGACATATCGGTTCTACAGAGATGCAGAACATCTGTTCATAGGACTGGTATGAATTAAATTACAAATGAAGAAAGCTAGCTTACATGGGTGATTCATTTATAATAGTAGTTTAGAGAAAATCATAAGTCACATTGCTTTATCCATCGAATTAGACTTATCTTCAGTAATTTAGTTGTTCCAACAAAAAATTTCAATTCGTTTGGCAACATGTTAAAATGTTTAAAAGCCGTGAATTTTGCGCTGACTTGTGATGTTTTTATTGATTTTAAGGAGTGAAATCGACTTATTTCTAGTATTGAAAAAAGTATTTGAAAGTTTCTGCCTACAATTATTGAAATAGAAGATGAGTAAATTAACAATGAAAGTTGTTTGTATATTCAGAATATTAAAATTTTTATCTATAGTAATTTTTTGAATCAGTCTATTTTGAGTTGATACTATGAAATTTTAAGTAGTTGTTACGTTCCCAAATTTTGGGTGTAATTAATTTTCTTAATTTGAATAATTTATTTAAATCCAGATTTTAACCTCGTTAGGAAGTCAATAGACTCCAGGTGGGTCATGTCACTGATTCCTCCGCGAAGTACTTTTTAAAATATAATTTAATAATTTTAATTTATAAAATATTTTAATATTTTACTTTTGTTTTACCTGCCTAGGTAGGTAATGGATAGAGTGCCTGAATGCTGGCTAGCGCTCTGGGCGATTTCACCAGGGTGAGAACAGCTAATAAGCGCTCTCACCCTGGGGGTAAAAGTTAGGATATTTTAAGGAAAGGATACCTGAACGCTGGCTAGCGCTCTCGGTAAAGGAACCAGGGTGGAACGCTGATAAGCGCTCTCAACCCTGGGTTAAGGTTTTAATAAATATCCATTTTAATTGATTACAATTAAATAAATATTTATTAATAAGGAATTGGCAGGTTCAGCCTCGGACCAGCAGAGATTGCTCCTCTGCTAAGTCCTCGGACTGACTGTTCCAGAGGAAGTCTGGAGACAGAATGTGTCTATGATTATTACGATGAGTTTTTATAAACAGATTTTTAGCGACGTTGCATCTCAGGTTACCCTATGAGAACATCAACGCAGTCCAAAACCCACAACGTAGACTGTTTAGTCTACTAGGCTGCGTTGACGTTCTAGAAATCTGTTATCTCGAGGTATTTCCATTACGAAATACCTCGGGTAATAATTAAATGATTTAAATAATCATTTATTAATTTTTAAAGTAAATTTATAAAATATTAAATAAATTTGAAATTTACGAGAACGTAACATAGTACTATCAGCACCGCCATAATTAAGAGAAAATTGAAGTAACGAGGTTTTTACTTTATTTGTATTAAAAATTAATATCGACTGCCGACGTACCTGTTGTTAAATAAATGGTTATTTTTTCTGTTAAATTCTCAGAATTTATTTTAAGTAACTTTAAGCGTTTTTCTTTTATTTTGCTACTATTCTTTCACGACGTGTATTTGAACATGGCCCGTCGCCCTAAGGAAAAGGTACGATCTAATCGAAGTTGAAGTTAATTAATTGGAGATTATTCTCTTGGCGCCTTTTCTACTTATTTTCTTTGAGGTATGCCAAAATTTAATATAAACGGTGAGCCTGATTTGGTAAATCCCCGGACCAGACAAAACCCCGTTATATATTTTGGCGCCGAACGTGGGACCACGAAATCAGGAAGATTTCGGGATACGGATTTGCGCCGTGAAAAAAAGTTGGATTTAAGTTGATAATTTTAGTAGAATTTGGTCGATATTGATTTTTGCAATTAAGATAGTTGAGAGTATGAGTCATTGTGTGTATAGCTCTGTTGTGATCTGTTGTGTTGAACGCGTGAGTCATCATCGAACGCCCAAGTTAGGCGAGAGGCCGAGGGCCTGAGAAGCACCGAGTTTGACGAGAGACTGAGTGCTCAAGAACCGTCGTGTCGTGAGCTAAGCTTTGAGTTTCTTTTGTAGTACTTTTAAAATCGACGTTTTTACGAGTGTTATTTTGTTATTTGGCGTTGATAGTTGATTTCGTAAATTTTGTTCTGAGTCGAGAAACATAAATTTATTTATTTCAAATCGGATGAATTTATTTAAAACATTCTGATGAGGATTAGTTAAAGTCGAGTAGAGTCAATCGAGTGTCGAGCAGTTCGTAATCGAAGAGTAGGGATAGCCCAGCAGTCAGCCGTAGCGAGCGAGCGGCCGCCGACGGATTGTGCCCAGGCGCGACGCCTGAGGGGAATTCTTCAAGCGTGGGGATGCGACGGTAGCTCAACTGTCCGATGTGTAAGCGTACGGCTGTAAAACGAAAAATTTCGTTTTTTTATTCGACGATTAAAAATTCGAGTTATTTGATGTTGTTGTTGTTGTTGTTGTTGTTGTTATGTTAACGCATTGCGTGACATACCGAGGAGTTTCCAGCTGCCGAGTAGATGTTGTTGTGCTGCAAAGGCAGCATAGGTTTGATTCTGAGCCGAATTCCGTGACGATGGACGGTAAGGCCAGAATTATAAATTGTTTTGTCTTTCGAAAGTAGCAGTGTAAGAGCGACACCGACGATCTTGGAGGTGTTCGGTCCACCACTGTAAGACGCACGAGGCGCAGTGAGAGTGATGCGATGCCAAGTAGGTGATTCGTTCCACACACCAACGCTGATGAGCGACATCAAAAGACAAAACAAGCGCCGGTAATTATCGAGACGCACTTGAGACGAGTTCAAATATGCTGACGTAACAAATGCGTTCTCAGTTGTTATTTTTTGTGTGGACTTGATTCAAACGCTGATAATTAAGACTACGACGGTATGCTGTGAGATAATCAATAGAAAAATCGAAGAATCTGAAATCGAGGTTAATAGTACGACGATTATTGCCGACGTGAATCGATAATTTAATTTTTGATAGTTGAGCCATAATTAAATTTTAAAATTAGTTTGATTAATTTTTTCTTTTTTTGTTTAAAGAAAAGTTGAAATCTAGAATTTTTGTTTATATTTCGATGGGAAAAACTAGTAAGTTATTCGTCAGAGCCGATTAAGTTCGACCGACAGTTCGAAGTTTTGTTGTTTGTTTAACTCATGCGATTAGATGCATTCCGAGATGCAATACAACGTTCTAAGCTGCGTGAGCGACAAACAAAATTATTCGTGAAATAATTTGAAGATAAATTGAAACCGACGCCGATGTGAGTACCGAAACGACGTGAGTACTTGAATTTTAATCAACTTGCTCTTTTGAGGTGAGTTTCAGTACGTGGGCCTGTCGTTATGGCCTTACTGGAACATAATACGTGGCTTTTGGAGGTTGTAGCCGAAATCCAGTACGTGAGCCTGTTGGTTATGGCCTTGCTGAACCGATGATGCGTTATGCGAGTTTGATTATTTAATGCCGAAGTTATTAATGTTAAGTTTTGTTGTCCGACGTGAAGTCGAGGTACGAGTCGTGTTTCAATACATTTTAAGACGTTCTGTTTTTTTTTCTTTTGTTTGCGACGATGACTATGATGAAGTTTACTTAGTGCGGAGTTCGATAGTTGAGTTGAAATCGGCTGTAAATTATTACTGCATTTTTATTTATTGATGAATTACCACACATAACATTTAACGTTGGATTCTCGCGGATAAGCCGAGAATCAAAATTTAAAAGGAAGTATTTTTTATTTACTTATTCACCGGAACAGTAACCGACTCTACGAAAAGTATTGTGCGTCTGGGGGAAGGTATTGTAATGTGGCAGATTTTTTATTCGACGCCCAATACTTGGGGTGTGATTAACCCTTCAGGCTCGAATCGAACGTCGTGAATCTTATGTGTGGATGAATAAAAAAAAATAACTAATTTTTATGAATTTATTGTGTAAATACGCAACGCTGAACGAGTGACGGAGATAAAACGAGTATCAGCGAGTACGACGCTACGAGTTGGAGCGACGAGGATAGCGAGACGACAACAAGCGAGTACCGAAGCGAGTGAGGCCCCGAGTGACGTAAAAACCCGAGAGGTCTGGTCATCAATCGACGCTGTATTGCCTCATTTTTTCAATACGACGATCGCCATCGATAACAGTTGGTTAGTCAGCACTGCTGGAGCAGAGGTGACTAAAAACTGTCGTAGAGATCCGTAGACTGTTATATGGACTTAGATCAACTACCGACGGGGATCAATCCCATAGGAAACGATGATTAGCATCACCAACTTTAACGAAGGAAGAAGCAGACATTTTTCCGTGAAGAAGACTGCTCGAGGCTGGACTGTCAACGGATACGGATGCGCTTTTGCGCACTCCGCAACATAAATTTAATTACCAAGTTATGTCGGGACTGTGTTCATTTTAAAGAATACTTTATTAACTAATAGTAATTATTTTTGTGTAATTAATTGATTATTTATCGAGTCAATCGCACGAAGCTCTTCCGAGCTGCTACGATGAGGACTACGCTCAATTGCTTGGAAAGCCGACGTTCTTGTTTAGTGTCGAATCCACCGTTTAGAGTCCACGTAGTAATTTTTGTAAAACATTTTGAATAATAAAATAATACGCGAGGATTCAACGCTTTACGATGGTTCATCTTTTAAATACTATTATTGTATTGTGTGATTGCTGATTTATGAATGCAAGTGTTAATTTTTTTTTAATTAAGAGATTAATTTAAGTAACGATGTTTTTTTTTAAATTTTGTTAAAAATTAATATCGACCGCTGACGTATAATTTGTAAAATAAATTATTATTATTTTTTGTTAATTCTCTTGAATTTTATTATTAATATTATTATTGTATTTATTTACAAGTCGCTTTGTGACATCTAGGTCATTAGCGACTACATGAAAAGACAAAATTTACATTAATTGGAACAAAGATATATTTTTGAGGAAAGAGATAACTTTTTTACATCCATTTTGGTCCATTAAAGTTCCTGTGAGCTTGTTCGGTAGACCGGCTCGTATTCTGTCTTGTTCGTATTGGTTGCACTCGATCATTAGATGTTTGACGGTAAATGGGGCATTGCATCTTTGGCAGATGGTATGGGGCTCTTTTGAAAAAAGGTGAGAATGGCTGAGGTGCGTATGGCCTATACCAATTCGCGTTAGAACTCGCTGCTCCCATCTGCCGGATATTGGAGCTATCTCAAAGATGTTTCTCCGAAAGTCATGGAGTTTACTTTTTGATTGTAGCCAGATTGTGTTCCAATGGTTTTTAATTGTGTTGTGGATCAGTTTGTAGGCTTCAGTAAGAGTCAGAGGTGTAGTCGATGGACAATCTTCAGATGTCGCGGCCTTGGCCGCCTCGTCCGCCAGTTTGTTTCCCGGAATTCCTACATGAGCTGGGGTCCAAACGAAGCTTACAAGTTTTTGTAGAGATCTGAGGTGATCCAGAGCTTGATGGATGTTTTGAATGATAGGATTTGTAGTAAACTGGTTTTTAATAGCCCTTAAGGAAGACATCGAGTCGGAGAAGATGATGCTCTTTGCGGTATCTTGTCGCTCTTTGATTATTTCGAGTGTATGTAAGATCGCCGCTGCTTCACATGTAAAGATGGAGTTATCGTCGCTTGCTCGTCTTGTCGTTATTGTGTTAGAGTTGGAAACTACTGCATATCCCGCTTTTCCATTGATAACGGAACCATCGGTGTAGTATTCGACACAGAGTGCACATTTCTCACGAAGCTCGCAAAAGAGTAATCTCAAGGTCTCTGGCGTTGTTGTTAGGCGATCATGGTCGATGAGTTCCATATTTACGGAGATGTCTAAGCAATGCCACGAAGGATGGAACCGTAGAAAACGTTTATATACAGTTGGTAGAGTAATTCCGAGTTCTGCAAAGTATTGTGATATTCGAATCCTGAGTGGTTGAGGTGTAGAGCTTTCGAGGTAGCGATTGGGTGCAGCGTTTGTATAGATACAGTGAAATGCAGGGTTGTTAGGTATCGTGGATATAGAGAGGGCATATTTAAGACAAAGTTCTTTCCTTCTGATAGATAGAGGGAGTTCTCCAGCTTCCGCAAGCAGGCTGTAAGTCGGGCTAGTTCTGAAGGCTCCAAGGCAGATACGACATGCAGAGTTTGTGACGGTTTGAAGATTGTTTAACAGCCAGGGGTTAGCTGAATCATAAAGTATGGCCCCATAGTCGAGCTTCGGTTTGATGAGACTTCGGTATATTCTTAATAGGGCTTCGGTGCTGCTTCCTCATTTCTTTCCTGCCAAGACCTTTATAATACGTAAGCGATTTTGACAATCGTTCTTCAAGGTTTCGACATGAGCCTTCCATGTGAGTTTTCGATCGATCGTAAATCCCAGAATTTTTATTGCATCCGGTTTCTGTAGAGGTTGGTTATTTAAATAGAATTGGAGATTCTTTTTTTTTGGTTTGCTATGGTTCCCGACTATCATATACTCCGATTTGGTCGGTGAAAATGTAAAGCCGCAGCTTTCTGCCCAAGTTTGAAGGTCGTTCAGAGCTTGTTGAACAATGTGGAAGGTGAACTCGATGTTTTTTCCACAACACGTCAATGAATAGTCATCGACGAACAGGCGCCCACGAAGCGGAGACTGTACGATTTGTAGGGCATGGTTGATTGTGACTATGAAGAGAATGACGCTGAGTACTGAACCTTGTGGTAATCCGCTGATGGAGACTAGGTTGGAAAGGGTTCCATTGATCCTTACTTCTGTGCTACGGTGGGTTAGGAAGTTGGTAATAAAAACTATAAGATTGCCCGAAAATCCTAGCGATATCATAATCTCTATAACTTTGGGAATCCATGTTCTCTCGTACGCTTTCTCTATGTCTAAAGCCACCATGAGGAGGTGAGCATTGTCTGCGAGGACCTCGCAGATATCAGTTTCGATGCTGACTAGGTAGTCGATGGTAGACCTGAAATTACGTGATCCGTACTGATGGGGTGAGAGCAATCCCTCTTTTTCGAGTCGCCATCTGATTCGCCGGCAGATCATTTTTTCCCATAATTTACAGAGATTGCAGGTGAGCGAAATCGGTCTGTAGCTCGATGTTTTCGTACGGTCTTTATATGGCTTCAAGATTGGAATAACCGTGGCTTCTCTCCACTGATCGGGAAAAGAGTGTGACTTCCAAAAGTAATTGTACATTGCCAATAGATACTCAAGATAAGCCTGGGGGAGATTCTTGATGAAAGCGTTTGGAATACCGTCGGGTCCAGGGCTAGAGTTGTGACACTTAGAGATAGCTTGCAGTAGTTCATGGATAGTGAAGGGGTTGTTGATAGAGTCGGGATTGTATGCTGGTTCATCTTCCAGAGGTGGCTTGGGTATGGTGTAGCACTCATTTTTGCTTTGATTGGGAATTTTGAAATTTGAAGCGAATGCTTCTGCCAGGAAGTTGGCAGTTTCCTGGGTGTCGTCAATTATTTCGCCATTAGAATCCGTGATGGTCGGTGTGTGAAGGGGAGAATGCTTACCAGAAATACGTCTGATTTTGTTCCATACAGTTGCTGAGGGTGTTCATTTATTGTAGAGATAAAGTTGTTCCAGCAGTCTTTTCTACTTGATTTTACGGTACGGCGAGCCACAGCTAGGCTTTTTTTGAACGCTATCATGCTCTCTTCGGTAGGATTCTTTTTGTAATTACGAAATGCTTTTTTAGAGGCTTTGATTGCGGTTTGGCATTCTGGGTTCCACCATGGTACAGTTTTTCCCGCGCTTTACCCCTGATGATTTGGAGATGGAATCGTTGGCTGCTGCGGATACGGCATCAATAAAGGGTGTAATGATCTCGTTAGCTGTCATGTTGATGAAAGACGAAGGCTCGGGGAGAGACTGTTTCTTGTCGATAAGAATGTTGTAATAGAGATTCCAGTGAGCATTTTTTATTAACCATTTTTGGGGAAGGAATGATGCCTTGTTGTTAATCCTTTGGAAGTCGATTTCAATCGGGTAGTGGTCACTACTGAAGTTGTCTTCACGGGCGATCCATTGGAGGTCACTTGCAATGGTAGATGAAGCGAATGTGAGGTCAATGGAACTTTGTTTAGCTGATTCAACGTCAAAGTGAGTGCTTGACCCATTATTGAGGAGAACAACCGTGTCAAGCTCGTTGTACCAACTTTCTATGATTTTGCCTCGACTATCTGTACTTTCAGATCCCCATAATGAGTTATGACCATTAAAATATCCGCAAATGATGAATCGTGTAGGCAGTTGGTGGACTAAGTCCAGTAGTTCGTTCTTATTCGATGGTCTGCTGTTTAGTAGGTAAATGTTGCAGATAGTGAATGAGTGAGCTGATCGCAATCTCACGGCTGTTGATTCTAGAAGAGTGTTAAGATGGAGCGTTTCTGAGATTAATTTGTCCTTAATGTAGATTGCTACTCCTCCGCTGGCTCTCCTCGAGGAACTTCGATTATTATGCACCGCCTGGTATCCGCGGATGGATGCGCAGAAGTTTTCTTTGAAATTGGTTTCTTGTAGGCAAATACAGTCATAATCAGATTCTTTTATTAAAAGTTCAAGGAATTCTTTTTTCGCAAAGAAGCCGTTCATGTTCCACTGTAAGATAAGCATTGAGGTTAGGCAATATTACAGAAAGCCAGGGGGTTAAGAATATCGGAGTTTGAGTAGCAGTTAGATTGATCCTTGCGAGTATGTTGGAGCCAAGTCGGATATTGACTCCTCCAGATCCATCAAGTTGCTAATGGAGCCGCATGAGCTTTGTGAAGAAATTTCATAAATAACATTTCCTTCGATTCTGTTGATAACTCGGGTGAAGCGATGTTTTTGTTTTCGGTTCTCGAGGTGGAGATACAGCTTTCTTAGCATCACAACAGTATCAGCTGCTCTGAAATTGTGTTTTGCTAAGAGTTCTTCAATACATTTGACTTTAGGCGCATCTTCTAGGAAATTAGCTAGTTGTATATACGAGTACGGGAAATCAGCAGGAGTACTTTGCATTGCCACTTCGATTGAAGGTGGTAAGGAAAGGCTTTGAGGATATGGCTTAACTTTTTTAGCTAGTCTTGTTTGTTCGGTGGTTTTAGGTTTTGTGAATGATTGGTCCTGGGTCAGCACGGACGATTGCGAAGAACCATCCGACTTTGGTCGCTTGATGGGAGAGTTTGTATTGTTGGTGTCCGTGAGTGGGCTTGTGGTGTTGTTTGTCACGAAAGGAGTTGGAGTTCTAGATGGCAGAGAGGGGAAGTTAGGTTTTTGAGGGGCCACAGCTTCGTGTGAAGAGTGTGAGGCCGTTGTCGTTCTAATTTTATCTACGTCCCTTTGGGGGTTTGTGTTCGTTGGACAGGCTTTCGCCAAATGCCCCTCCTCTTTACAGTTGAAGCAAAGCATTGTGTCAAGAGAGGGATATATGTAATATGATGTGTCATCGAAGTCTATTTTCCAAAGTGTGGGAATGTTGTTAGCTTCTTCGGGTTTAATAAATACTTGTCGTCTAAAGCTTAGTATATGCTGGTATCCAGGAATGTTTAATCCTGCACGGAGCGTTGAAATGTTTGAGACTGGATTAATTTTGGATTCCTTTAATTTGGCAATGATAACGTCATTGGGGATTATTGGTGGAACATTAGACAAAATTAATCTTTTATTGCGAGAGATTAAAGGCCGTATGTAAATATCAGTGTCTCTCACCTTTACTGTTTTGTGGTTTTCGATGAGGTCGTCGGCCACTTCCTTTGTTGACAGATAGATACAAACGCGGTTATTCGCGATCCTTGAGAGATGTCGGATGTTTTCTGGTCCTATCTTGCCCCCTAATGCGACTGCATATTCGTGGATTTGTACACCATCGACAGAGTCTAAGATGATTGCTTGTTCTTTGGACGGGACGTTTTCGGTTAGGAGGGCTTGGGTATAGTTTCGTGAAGCTGCCATTGGGACGGTTAATAAATCTCTTGGTACAGAGATTCGCCGCGTTGTACAGATATGATTATATAAAGGCGTAGTTTCACGGATTATTACACTCTTCTAACAGTTGAGGTTAACAATATATTTGCTTACTAATAACAGCACTATACACTCGTAGAACGGAGCGTTCAAAAAATACGCCTGCTCAGTACGAACGTTGACTGAAGACTGACTCTCTTGAATTTATTTCGCTCAATTTTAAATAATTTTCTTTCGCAATCCTGTTTTTTTTTTTTTTTAACGACGTGTATTTCAGCATAGCCCGCTGCCCTGAGGGAGAGGTAAGATCTAGCTGAAGTCAAAGTTAATGAATCGGAGATTATTCTCTTGGCACCCGTTTATTTATTTTTTGAGGTATGCCAACATACAATATAAACGGTGAGCCGATTTTGGCAAATTTAAATGACATTCAAATTAACCAACCTTTAAACATTTTAGATTTTTTTCCCAATTAAATTAGAACAAAAAAACTATTCTTACAAAATTGCACGTATAATTTTTCAAATTTTCTACATGCGAAATTTCTTCAATTAATTTTTTTTTAATAATTTTTTCAATAAAAAAAATTCTAAAAATTTTTAGATGTCGGCTAATTTCATTGTCATCATTAACGTGCTATTTTAGCTGTTTTATATATTTTTTTTCACATTCTCCAGTTTATTAATAATTCATAATTAAATGAGCATGATGAGTCGTGCACTTTTAAATTTTCCAAACTTTTTTTAGTCTACTATCAACGATCACAGATATTTGTAGAATTAAACTCTTTTTAGCTCCTTATTGACTAGATATTATTTAAATTCAGTTGGGACACTATCAACACAACAACCAAAAGTAATAAACGAGCTCATCTATATTTAGAGATAATTGATTGGTACACACCCACACGTTAATTTCAGTCAGCCAAGTAGTAATTAAAGACTGAACATCCGACCAACATTTAGCAGAGCATAAGACATTAGTTTCGTTGACATATGAAACTAGTGAGTTATATGAAACCACTTTGAATATATCATTAATATAAAGAATAAATAAAAGTGTTCCTAAAATCGTACTCTCAGGGACACCCACTTTTACATATCTTTCCTTACTTGATATGTTATTCACTTTTACAGTTTGAGTTCTGTCATTTAGGTCATTTCTCAGCAGGTCCAGTACAACACCTCTAATTCCATATGCTTCAAGTTTGACTAGCAAAATTGCATGGTTAATAGTATCAAATGCATTTGCCAGGTCGAGAAAAGCTATCACAGTTGGGCAATTTATGTCTAAATTATTGTATATATATTAAGTAACAAAAGAAATAGCCTCTTTCGTGCCTCGGTTCCTTACAAAACCTTACTGGTTGTCCGAAATTAACTTATGTTTGTTTACAAAGTTTACCAATCTCAAATATACAATTTTTTCCATTACTTTAGCAATATTAGATACTAGCTGTTACCCGCTCACTCCGCTGGGCACTTTATAGGATTGTAGTTTCAGATCTAAACTTGAAACTCAATTGGAGTATTATTTTGACTTGCACAGGTTCCACATTCCATCGAATTGGAAGTAGAATTTATTGAGATGATCTCTACATGACAAATGAAAGATCGTAACCAAATTTGCAGCTTTTTGAAGCTATATTTTAGAAATTAAGATTTTTTATTATTAACACTCACCCTCGCAATCTTTACTGGAGGTGTATTCGATGTAAAATCCGTTCTTAGATCATTTTTGTATCACATGTAGACGACTTCTATTAAATTTGGAGTCTATAGGAGCTATAGCTTGGAAATTAATAATTTTAATTGTTATGCCTACCCCCGAAACCCTCTGTGGGATGAGATCATAGAATTAATTGATAGATTATTTCTACATCTCTTACAGAATATTCCTACCATATTTGAAGTTGACAGGAACTATAGTTTAAAAACGGGAATTTTTCATTTTTAACGCCCCCACAACAAGTGTATTCACGAGAGACAACCAACTCCAGACCAGGTTTGCTCCAGTTCAACCAGGAAGCACCCACCATCTACGAGAACTGGCATATTGAATCGACTGCATTAAGTATTGGTGTCGTAGGTTTAGTTGTGAGGCCAGTTCGAGGTAATCAATTGAGTTAGCAATTTTATTCTGATTTAGCCGAGGTGAATCCACGATATTTGAAACGAGACCCTGAACCGTTGCTAATTCGATCCGTAATTAATCTAGTTAATAATTAATTACCTACACACATACCAAATCATCTCAATTCGTTTCAACATGTTAATTATATATAAGCATATATAATTATATATGGGATTATATGTAATTATATATACTTATATATAATTATATATACTTATATATAATTATATATGGGACTATATATAATTTTGCATGTCTGTATATTGCTCCAGATATAGTCATATATAATTATATATAAGCTTATATACAATGCCATGTATAATCGTGTATGATTATATATAATCATATATGATTATATATAATCATATATGATTATATAGAAAAAATTTTTTTCAGGTATGTCTGTAAAAATATAAGTGCAATAAATACAGTATGGTAATGAATTTCGATGTTAACATTAATTTTAAGTAGTTTATTCCACTGTTGTATACTTGTTTTTTGTGAATATATCAATTAACATGAAAGAAAGAAGAAATTTTTATATAGGCTAATTATATATAAACATAAATAATTATATATACTTATATATGGGACTATATGTAATTTTGCATGGTTGTATATTGCTCCATATATAATCATATATAATTATATGTAATCTTGAATAGCTGTATGTTGCTCCATATATAGTCACATATAATTATATATAATCTTGCATGGTTGCATATTGCTCCATAAATAATTATATATAATTATACGAAACCCCGACAGTCATTATATATAATTATATGAAACCCCACAATTCATTATATATAGTTATATATAAAGTTTTTTACCCGGGAACAATGAAAAATTTGCGGAGCTTAACTGGTTTGCCCAAATATGTAATTTTATAAAATCAGTAGACAATAATTACATGTATCTCATTGACATAAGAGACAGTAGAACATGGGAAATAGCAGGTGAAATACTCTTAAATAAATATAAAAACATTCTGAATGGAAAAATCTTAACTCAGACTAGTAATATTGCATACCTGGAATCTAATGTTGTTTGCACACCAAACTCAAATGGATATCTCAAATGCAATGTTGACTTAAAAATTAAGAAAGTGTTTGCACAAATACGCACTGCAAACAATTTTGGTTTTAAAATCATAACTAATGGTCAAGTGATCGAATTTTTCCCATTTTCAAAACTGTCCTGTATGTGAGACAGGAGAAAAAGATACCCTGACTCATTTCCTATCTAGATGTCCTATTCTTCATAAAATCAGACCAAAACTCTTTAATAGCACTAATCTCGATAAATCAAACAACACTTTAAATGAACAATTAAACCTACACAAGCCAAACGAACTAAAATCACTCTATCATAATATTGTAAGCTTCTGTAACTTGGGAGGATCCAAACTATGTAATATTGTAAACTAAAATTATCTTTATTTCTAAATTTTAAATTCTTAGTAATACTTTAGTAAATAAAAGACTGAAATACTATTGTAACCTCTATTGCAATAAAAAATGTAAATGTACAAAAAAAAGCAATTAATTAATAAATATATATATATATATATATATATAACTATAAACTTACATTTCTTTTATTTGTTTTATGTTCATGAGGCTTACTTCTTATTTAATATTAAATTTTTATTATTTAAAAATTATTGTTTAAAAAAAAAATTATTAAAATTTCTTTAGACATTTGTCTCAACACTAAAATTCTGTTATTAGGTAACTCTAAAATCTTTTGGTTTATAATAAATCTTTTTATCTAATGTTCTTTGTCATAACTTAAGTTTTTCTTATTTTAAGTGTAAGTGAGTTTGCTTACGTATAACAAAACTCCCATTTATGTATTCAATCTTTTTAACGTACCTGGGCCTTCAGGTTTGGGAATTACGGAAATTTTCCCGGGCCTCTTGCAAGAGTCGAACGAAACACTTAATGATCACACTCAAATTATCTTTTGCAATCAACAAAAAATGAAATAAAATCATTTAAAATTTTTTTTATAATTAACAAATATACAAAGAAAAATTCTTTACAACACAGTTTTTTATCAGTTTTCGGTTGAATAACTTATTTCTTCTCTGTAATTGAAGACTATTTTTCTACTACAACAGGATGGACTCACAATGAGACCGGGACTGCCAGGACAAAAAGGTGATATTGGTAGTCCAGGAAATCCTGGGCTCAAAGGTGAACCTGGAGTACCTGGTTCCAAAGGTATTAAAGGTGAGACCGGTCAAAAAGGCGGTAAAGGAGATCATGGGAGAGAAGGTGCACGAGGTATTCAAGGATATAAAGGTGAACCAGGTGCACCTGGTATAGCCGGTCTTCCGGGTGCATCAGGTGAAAATGGAAGACCAGCTGAAAAAGGCGAAAAAGGGGATATTGGTCCAGAAGGAAAACAAGGTCCTCCGGGTCCACCTGGATCACTTGATATTGCTAAGGATAATATTAGTAGTACCTTAGGTAATTTTTTTTTGTGGAAGAAAATGAGAATTTTGATAAGATTTTTCTGATATGATCGAAGTTTTAGGAAAAGGTGATAAAGGTGAACGCGGTGCTTTTGGATATAAAGGTGAAATTGGTAATAAAGGTGAAAAAGGTGAGAAAGGAAATATAGGAGCACCCGGTATCCCTGGTATTAACGGCGCTCGTGGTCCTCAAGGAGATAAAGGTGAACCCGGGAAAGACGGATCTTCCGGAACACCTGGTATTCCTGGTGCTAAAGGTGATCGTGGAGAGAAAGGCCCACCAGGAGTAACTGCGTTTGCTGGTGCTGTAGATTATGTGACCATCAAAGGAGAAAAAGGTGCAGAAGGCAAAAGAGGGAGAAGGGGTCGTCCTGGTCCTCCTGGACCTATGGGACCACCCGGAAAACCAGGAAGTATTAGTGACATTGGACTCCAAGGATGGCCGGTAAGTCTTTGATTTAAGGGATTTTAAAGATAATTTCAAATATTCCAGCTGTTGACCAATCAATTTTGTTTATTTTGTAAATTATTTTCAACACATTCTTCATGCGATAAATTATGGAGACCATACGAGTGTATAGTCTTTATAATCGGGATACTAAGATAGTCATTATCTGACCAGGTTAAGATTTTTAGCACGAGACATCAGGTCACGATGCCAGAGATGTGTGTTACAATTATGCATTTACCGGATAAGGACTATCTGAGTATACGACTATGCATTATATTTAACAATTGGTTACTCTGCGTCATTTTTTATGATTTACAAATCAAAGCCTCACCCTAGTATTTGGTTTTGGATAAGATTCTTTGGCTAGATATTTGACCAAACCCTGAAAACAGAATTTTCCAATTCTTAAACCAGATAGTTAATCAAGATTATTTGTCAAGTCTAGTGAAAGACAAACAAAATTTTGAGCAATATTCGGTCCTGTTTAGTGACAAGTCAGTAGCTAGAATTCGTCCAGATTGTTGATAAAAAAGCTTAATTTAGACTTGCGCGAAAACTGAAAAAGACTAACAGTGCGCATTATTATTATACTGAAATGAGAATGAGAGTTTTCGCCTTCACAATTGAATCTCAAAAAGTGATAATGGGGAGCCCAACCGTTTCTGACCATTTTCTGGACGAATTCTGGCTCTAATCTTACCCAAGAATCTTGGCGAAATATCTAGAGAATTCTTCGGTGATCCTTGATAAATGATTTGTCGTAAGTTTACTGTCCAAGAACTGTAAAAATCTTTATACAGATACTTCATCACGATTTTTGAACCAGACTTGAACCGAATTGCTATTAGAGTAGGCTGCTTGGCAACACGACGCAAACGCATTAAATTTTTTCAAGAATCTTATAAAATAAGCTTGTTTTGAAGAGGTAAAATAATACTTTCTATAAATTGAAAATTGTTGACTCTAAAACAAAAATCCATTTTCTCGAAAACCATGTATGATTATTTTATTTTTATTTATGAGGCATTCCAATCAATACTCACCTCAAGCCAGATCCAGTTATTTCATTGAGTTAGTTGAATTAATTTTGTAAAAAAAAAATTTTTAAACCAGAGTTCCAGTAGTTTCTAATAACTAGAAATTATGTTGAAATTATTGTTTTATTTTAGTAAGTAACAGTATCCTTAGCTCATATTTGCATCATTCTTAGCTCAACATACTATCTTCTAAGTTCCCAAGAGGGTACAAGCCTAATTTACATTGAAGTAATTCAAATTTAACTTATAATACGTGAAAAACTCCTTAAACCATTTTGGAACTATCGCGAAAATTACAACTTATTTTAGTTTTTGAATAGATGAAACAAAAGTCTCTGATCATTCAAAATAGAAAAAATGTATCTTTTAAATTACTTTTGACTATTTCAAAAATAATGGGGGCAAATAATTTCTTTGTCATGTCAACCGTGGGAGTTGAATTTTCGAGTAACATGCAGAGGGCACAAAGAATACGATTTCTAGCAATCTAAAATGAGCTATAAATGAGTCGAATTATCTTTTAATTCAACAAAACTCCGCTAGGTGGAGTAAAAATCGCAAAAAATAAATATTTGCGACAGTAGAATCTTGTAAAAGACTTGAACACATTGTAACGGGTCTGGATGTTCACCAGTCCAAATGGCTCCAAAAATTAATTGAAATAATTTTGTTGAAAAATTTAACTACTCGATAAGTGCTTAACAAGTCAACTAATTCAGAATTTTTTTTTAATTTAGAATATTTGTTTATTGTTTAATTTATACATTTTTCTTTACAAGTAAATACTTATACAGATATATAATATATATTGAGCGTAATTCCATGCCTTTAGGCTGACTTACATATGATATAGTTAGTTTCATTTGTGCTGATATAAATTGTTTTAATTGATATAGTTTGTTATTTATATAGGAAAAGCTTACAAAAAACCTATTTATGATATTGTTAGATAATCATTTAGCTACGTATAGCTAAATACTTAACTTAATACTTAAACCTAGCATCACAATTCTTATACAACTAAGACAAACGTATTCGTTTGTAAAGAATATTGACTTTACAATATTTGATATCGTTTACTGGTTTACTGATATTTTTTGGTTGTTGATTTATTATGATTTGATTTAAGACTTTATGCTTGAGACAAGGATTCTGATTTGTTGTTTTAGCTACGTCCTTGAGGGTTTCTTTGTCATTTAGAGTATTAAAGAATTTCATTGCAATCTCATGTGAGACATTTTTAATAGTAGGCATCTGAAGCCTTTCATGCAAGAATTTACTCGAGGTTCCGTAAGGGAGATTGAGTATCATTCTAAGACATTTATTTTGAAGGGTTTGGAGTCTATTGTAATTAGATTGACTAGTGTTTGACCAAACTGGACAAGCATATAAAAGTATCGGCCTTATACACAACTTGTATATAATTAATTTATTTTTAATGCTAATGTGCCTATTACGACAAATTAGGAGATATAACATTGATATCGCTGCATTTGCTTTTTGTATGATATTTGTGATATGTTTTGTAAATGTTAATTTATGGTCCAGAATAAGACCATGGTATTTAGCCTGGTTCGTTATTTTAACATCTACTTGATTAATTTGTAAATCTTCGTTGATCGCATCTCGTTTGTGTATAAATATCACCAACTCTGTTTTGCTTTCATTTACTTTGATCTTCCATAAATGATAGTATTCAATGATAGTTTATGATAGTTTTCCACTATTTTTAAATGTATTTGTAAATCCCGAAGCACAATGGACTTTTTGTGGGATGAGGTTAAAATACCCGTGTCATCAGCGAACAGAGTTAAGGGAATGTTAGATGCTTTTGGGATATCGTTTACAAATAGCAAATACAGCAAAGGACCCAGAATAGAACCCTGTGGGACCCCCGCCGATATTGGTCTTTCAGTACTACTATTGTTACCTACTAAGACTAAGAAAAGTCGATTATAAAGATAACTTATTATAAATTTAATCATATACAAGGGTAAATTATACAAGGCCAGTTTATGTATGAGCGCTTTATGCCACACAGTGTCAAAAGCCTTCTCTCCGTCAAGAAGCACCATTCCCGAGCTCCGTTTTTTTATTATAATTTAGACTTATGAAGTCTGTTGCTCTAGCAAGCTGTTGAATAGTACTGTGTTTATTTCTAAAACCGAACTGCTCGGGAATCAGGATGCCTCGTACGTCGAGAAAGCTCCTGGCACATGTGTTGATAATACTTTCAAGGATCTTACCCATAGTCGTCAAGAGACTAATAGGGCGGTAATTTTGTGGAAAGGTATTTTTTTTACCAGGTTTTTGAAAAGGTAATATATTAGCTCGTTTTCAAGATTTAGGGAAATATGATAATTTTAAGCAGGCATTATAGATATAAGTGAGTTGAACAATCGCTTTATTAAGGAGATTCTTTAATACTATATTTGGTATATTGTCGTGACCCGGAGATTTAAATGATTTTGTTTTTTTAATAGCTTTTTTGATTTCATTAGTAGTTATTAACGGTAGATCCTCTAGTTCTATATTTTGTCGTAATGTCGTATTATATGTATTATTAACCGATTTAGTTGTGGCTTTACCACTCATATCTTCTGATATATTATGAGTTTTTTGGAAAATATTAGCTATCGCTTCGGCTTTGGACTGAGCATCATAGACCAATCCATTTTTTGTGTGTAGTGTGGGAATCATAGAATTTGTTTTTTTACGTAGTTTAACTGCATTCCATAGGGAATTGTCTTTGATATTAAGTTATTTAAGTTTATTTTCGATTATTTTATTATGATGTTCTTTAATTATTGATCGTACTTCACGAAGCAGGCTGGTGTACAAATCCCTTTCTTCCGTCCTCCTAGATCGCTGGCATTTTCTACAATAATAGTTTCTAATTTTTATTTTTTGTATAATATAGTCAAGTAGCTTATTAATATTATTATCTAGGTTGCACTTCGGTATAGTCTTATCTATAGTGTCTTGAATATTTTTAGTAATATGGTCAACATGAGCATCAATATCGTTCTTGCAATTTATTTTGTTATCTATTACTATTGTCTTATTGTGTTGATTTAAATTCATTCCAATTTGCTTTCTTATAAAGTATGACTGTTTTTATAATGGGAGTATATGCTTGCTTACTGATTGAATATTTAACAGGATTATGATCCGAATCAAGATAGTCCAAAGACTCTGGTTTAGTTATCTCTACATTTTTAACTAAAACAATATCAATCGTCGATGAAAGTGTATCGTTAGTTGGGATTCTTGTGGGTGAATTTGGAAATCTAATATCGTATGTACTTGATTGTAAATAATTAAATAATAAATTTCCGTTTTTGTTGGTGCGCTTGCAGTGCCAGTAAGCATGCTTAGCATTAAAATCTCCTGCCAGTAATACCTTATTGTTAAGTTTCAATATATGATCAATATCCTTTGTACTTACATCAGAGTTCGGGGGATTATAGCATGAAACTATTAATATGTCAGTAGGTATTCTGATGGCAATAATTTTGAGTGACTCAGTAATGATTGGAACAACATTATGCGGAGTAGAATTTTTAATAAAAATAGCAACTCCGCCGAAAGCGGTATTATTAGATCTCTTTCCTATAGCAAGTTGTTACGTTCTCAGAATTTAAGATATTTAATTTTAATTTTTTTCCAGGCTTAGCCACGTTAGGTAGTCGACGGACTCCAAGTGGGCCTTGTCACTAGACCCTCTCTCGAAATTATATGAATTTTATGAATGGTTTTATTAGAAATAAATCAACAAAATTTCGTTGGTTAAAATATATTGGAAAACTTAATAATTTGGTTGGAGTCAGTCAGTCTCCGGACATATGTCCGGGGCCTAAGATGTTTGTCGGCTGACTAACTCAGGCTGACTGCCCTGGATTTGCATCCAGAAGACAAATAATTATAAAAATTAATAAAATTGGCAACGTTGCATCTCAGGTTACCCTAGAGAAGTCGTCGGAGTCCAGCTCTCGCGATGCTTAAGCTAGAGCCCAGCGACTCTCTTATCACAAGCGATTTCCGTTACTTCGCTGATGATGAATTTTATTCATCACCAACGAAACAGTTAAAATTTTTGAATTAAAATTTTAATTAAATATTATAAATTTAACGGGAACGTAACACAAATAAAATTTTTTATACTGCAGAAGTTATTTGGTTTTAATTTTATTTCGCAAACAAGTAGTATGTCAATTTGAAATTCGTTAATAAAATTAGTTACTTCGGATAGTTTGTAAATTATACTATTTGAGTTCCACTGAACGATATTGAAGCTCTTACAAGTATTATTGTTCTCCATTTTGACCTACAGCATTAATGATAATTAGTAATTTACTGGCTTTATCTTTACTATTTTCTAATTGCCTGTTAATACTAGTTACTATTTTGAGTATATTAGAAATGTTACATAATTGATTTAACTTATGAATTTCAGATAATAAATTGTTAAATTCAATTACTTGTTCAATTTGTTGAGTATTAGTTTTAGAATCTATGTCACTAGAATTTGACTTAGAATTAGAATTAGATACCACGGTTCCAGTGTGCTTATTGTTGATCCCGTTCGACTGCATCTGCGCCATTGCCCCTCATCTGTCTGCTGCCGCTGATGAAGTGTTTGATGTTGTTGGGAATGATGTTTCGCGCCCGTGTTGTATCCATGCCGCGGGTGATTTAAGTATCTCAAGAGCTCCTGCAGCTGATCATTGTTGACCCTGGTCTGAAGTAGTTCCGGGAAGTGAGCTCTTCGTGTATCGAATGCTGGGTTAATGGTTAGCCTCACATTTCGGCTAGATTTGTTTTCTTGCACTTTACCCAAGTGAGCAATGTATACAGGACAATTAGAATTATTCGCAGTGTGCGTTCCATTACAGTTGGCACACTTTACTTGACCTGTGATTGTCAACTTACAATCCGTTGTTAAGTGTTGCTGCGCGCATTTGACACACTTTGGTTTATTTGCACAGGTAGACATACCATGTTCGAATTGTTGGCATCTGAAGCATTGAGTAACTTTTCTTGTATTCCTGTACTTTTCCCAGGTTACCCGGAGGGAGTGCAGCGTTTTGCGTTTGCATATTCTATTAAAATCTTCTTGTGTATTTAGCGTTATCATGTAGAGTGGAAATACCACATGCATCGTTGGCTCCTGTGTTGCTTTCCTTTTCATTTGAATTAGCCTTTTAGGTATGATGTCATTGGCTGGTAATTCAGTTTCGAGGTCTGTTAAGTCCATGTGAAGTAATCCTGTTAATACTATATGCTTAGATTTGTTTTCTTGGAGAGTAAACGTATAATGAGCTACGTCGAATAATTTTAACTCTTCGATTACCTTCTGATGATCTGTTATTGCTGTTGTGTAAACACTCATAAACTTATTATATTTAAGCGTCACTTGTGATTTACACTGATTTTTAGTCCTGATAATAAGATCACTGACATCCGCGATTACTTGACTAATAATGATAGGTGGGATTTTCTTGGTAGTGGTTCTCTCTGTATAGGATTTTTGACTTATGTGGCTACTCTCGCTTGTAGTCTGCTTCCGTTTGATTTTGACCTGGGTCCACGTTCCATTAGGATCATTTACATCCATCACTGGGTCCTCCAGGTCCTGCATTTCAATACACTTAGACTTATTTCACTACGTAATATATACTTTGGATTTTCAATTGCGTCGCCCGCTACAAGAACACGCCTGTACGCTACGGCTGTCGGAACGACCTCTCGCCTAACAAGCCAACGACCTTGAAAATTAGGTACACGGAAAAGCGCGGACCACGAAGAGAGCTCCCGCTAGCCAGCTCAGTTACAGCTCCACTTCCACCTCGAACCAAGCCATCTCATTGGCTAGCAATTTTGTTCCCTCACTCCCAGAAACTCAGCCGCAACAATAGTATATTAAAAGCAACGCAACGGGCCTCGAACTATTAGTAGCAGTGTCTTCAAACAGCAATGTTCCAGTTCTTCAGTCTACAGCAAGCGAGCAAGGCTTGCTCATTTCCAACGCTACAAGGAAGCCAACCCAGTACGGACCATCTCAACAGTACGGATCATCTCTACAACTAGGACCCTGTCAAGTACTTTCTCGGTATCAACAACCACGTTGGTGTTTAACAACAAGCGCGCAAGGCTTGTTGTCA
Organism: Cotesia vestalis; assembly: GCA_000956155.1. Taxonomy (NCBI): domain Eukaryota; kingdom Metazoa; phylum Arthropoda; class Insecta; order Hymenoptera; family Braconidae; genus Cotesia; species Cotesia vestalis. Next base: position 26,087 of record JZSA01003028.1, read on the forward strand.
GCTACGAGTTATCAATTAAAACAGCTCTTCTCAGAGCTTTTGAAACCAAATAGCTCTTCTCAGAGCTCGAGAAACGAGCAGCTCTTGTCAAAGCTCGACCACCTAGCTTTCTTTCGAGAGCGTGTGACCTTGAGTCACCCCAAGCCAATCTAAGGCCGTCTCAGTAGTTTGCTGGGTTAAACACTATTCAGGCATCTCGACAAAGGTCTTTCTCAAGACTAACAAAGGTCTTTCTCAAGACCAACAAAGGTCTTTCTCAAGACCACAAAACTTTCAAGTCACGTAAGATTGCTATTCAGGTTAAGGAGAAGTCCAGTATTGAATCGTCTCTACTGCGTACAAATTTAATAAATTAAATTAATGGAAAAATATAAATGAAAATTAATTAAGGGCACCTCTAAGATCTTTATCACGGTTCTTGGAACCAGAAGAGCTATGAGAGCTTATCGCCAAAGCTCAGAAAGTGGAGAATAGGTTGTTTATTATGTAACAAAATTTTACTATTTTTATACACGACTCGACGGTGGATTCGTCGAGTAAACTAGAAATTTTGTCCAGGTCGCCCAAATAAAATAAACAGAACCGAATAGGAAGCTTAGGAGATGCTCTTAATCTCCTAAGCAACACCGCAGCAGCCACCCAGGCTGGGTTAGTGCACGTTTGGACGCCAGTTATTTTTTTCCAAACAGGGAAAAATAACAAACCCTGTATTTCCAGGGCCGATCTGCAGGTATTCCGGGGAAGTAAATAATGTAAAGGTATTAGGAAAAAGGAGAAACAGTAATTTGTATATTACGAAAAATTAACGATAATATAACCAAATATTTATTCAAAACAAATTACTTAAAACTAAGTCCAGAGCCGAATTCCTTAGCCGGATGGATCGTATAATAAAATAAAATAATAATAATAATAATACCGCGTGTAATTCTGATAATCAGTCTAGCTCCTATGTAGACTGTTTATTTTACAACGACGTTGACTACAAAATAGAAATTTTATCTAATGGTATTGAACTGAGATATACCCGAATTCCTCAGTCGGGTTATCTCGCTAAATACAATTATAAATTTTAAACAATACCGGCTCATTCGAGGACCCAAACACGTGGCTTTCGGGACAGGTATTTCACTACAAACCCCCTTACTAACGACGGGATCAACTCGACAATTAATAATAACTTTTAATACCAAATTATTTGAGCCATGAGACAACGTGACGTGCGGATAATGATTTAGCTCAACTTGTGAGTACTTACCAAAAAGAAAAGGGACTCAAACCAAGGCGCTAGATCCACACTCCTCACACTATGCGGGCTCCCGCGTGTCTGCCAATTTTATTTTTACCAAAAACTATGAGACCTCGTGTCGGATCACGAGGGCCACTCCAGCAATTGACTCAAAGTTTACAAGTCTCTCTACTCGCGACCGATATTGTAGGGCATTACCCATGCGAGTAAGGGCTATGATTTATTACCAATAATCAATATTATGCTTTTGCATTTTCTTTATTACCTGTCCCGATACCCATCGTTGGACCTTGGTCTTAAATACTGAAACAAGCTTATAATATGATTAAATACATCATGGCAAAGATTTAACGCAATAAATATATAAATAATAATGTAATGAAACTATAAATAATTCAATACAATTATCTGAAACACAAGTCAAATTAATACTTAAGAACTAATAACAATAATACCTAAATTCTCAAATATAGACGATAGTAAAAAAAATATAATAAATAAATTAATACAAAATAATAAAAGTTTTAGGAACACACCGAGTGTGGATCTGTTACCAATACTAGGCGCAGGGAGGGACGCACACGGAAATAAGAATCCCCTGACAATCATATTTGAAAATTTGACAATTTTTTTATAAATAAATAAAAAAAATATAAACAAAAATCGGCCCACTCCGGGATAAGCAGGGATAGTTGTCAAATTAATTAAAGTTTTTTTTGAGAAAAAAAAAAGAAAAAATGACGATTTTACTAAAAAAAAAACCGATTATTCTATATAATTGATCATGTTAAATTTTTTTCGTGTATTTTTTCAAAAGTTCATTCAAAAACAAAATTTAAAAAAAAAACGGTACCCAAAAGTCAATCTCTAAAAAAGTTATGGCTATTCGAAAATGAAAAAGCCATTTATTGAAAAATTCATAACTTTTTTAAGGTTGGACAAAAAAATTTGGAAAAATTCTCAAAAATGTGTTTCAAAGGGTAAAAAAAGATGGGAAAGTTTCAGCAAAATCTAAAGGGGTCGGGTTCAAAAGTGGTCAATTTGGTATTGAATACCCCATATATAAATATATAAAAAATATGAAAAATTGATGTGGACACTCAAATGAAAGGTCTTGATAAATGTAATGTCGATAGTTAACTTAAAAATGTCAATAGTTCATAAGATACAATGTCATTTCTTAATTACCCAGTAAACACATTTACGTAAAATTTACGTCAGGATGACATCATGTTATGTCATGATTTACGTAAGATGTAAGTCACATATGAGTCATATATGACTCAGTATTTCATACCTCCTGACGTAAAACTTTTACGTAAAATATATGACGTAGTCATGACGTCAGTATTATGTCTAAATGACATAAATGATATCAATATGACGTACTTGTGATGTCTATATCATGATAATGATGTCATAATGACGTAAAAGTGATGTAAAAATTTTACCTCAGAAAAAATATTTAAAAAAAAATCTGGAAAACGGTTGACCTAAAGGCCATCCCTGCAACTTCCCGCTAATTTCTAACACCAAGCGTTTATATATGATGTGTTTGAGCTCTCCGAGCTAAAAAATGTAATGATTCTGCTGTTTTTGAGCTCTTCGAGCTCAAAAAAAATCGGTTTGCCAGTAGATTAAACTCACCGAGCACCAAGAGATAGCTGTTCTATGCTTTTGGGCTCTTCGAGCTCAAAAATCTAATGAAAGTTTGATGAAAGACGATTTTCTAAATTTTCAAACTACTATAACTTTTGAATGAATCAACCGATTTTTTAACGGTTGACGGCGATCGATGTAGTTTTTTGAGTTTTATAAAAAATTTTGAGCAAACAAAATCGATTTGATGAAGCGTTTCGAAGTTATCAGAAAAAAACACTTTTTTTGGTTTTCTTTCGACAACGATAACTCACGCACGAATCAACCGATTTTGATTTCTAAAACGGCATTCGATGTGGTTTTTCAAGGTTAAGAACTGATTAGATTTTGGAGTTGATCGAAAGAGCCGTTTAAAAGTTATTCCAAAAAAACCACATTTAAATAAAAAATTTTTCTCAATTTTTTGGGGTTTTTTTGATTTTTCTCAAAATCTATCGGTCCGAATCAGTTCAAATTTACAGGAAATCTAAGTTTGAGGAAACTCTTTAGAACGCCGTTTGGTAGGTTTCGATCGGTTGAGTCGTTCAAAAGTTATAAGCGGGACACACACACACACACACACACACACACACACACACACACACACACACACACACACACACACACACACATCCATACACAAATACATACATACAGACATAGTGACGGCCTCGCAGGGGTAGTTAGGGAAGCTTTCTGTGATCTTACAACGTCGAGATCTGATGAGAATTTGATTTTTTCAAAACGGGGTAAAACCAATAACTTCCCGATTTTTTGAAAATCATTGATTTTCTTAGCGGGAAGTTAAAAAATTTATCAAAAAGAAAAAAAATTGGAATTTTGAAATCAGTTATAGTGTTGTGGACTTATTACAAACTTTGAAACACTAGTTGTGTGTAAATACTTGATGAAAAAATCTTGAGGTATGTTGGGCTCGAACTCGAGTCCTCACGTGTTGAAGTCTGGAACGCTGCTCACTTGTCCAAGTATCGGTTCATGTACCGTAGTAACTAACTGATCTGTTAACCCTTACATGACGAAAAATGTTTATTTCATAATTTATTCTAAGATTAAATGGATTTTAAGAGCTGGAACTATATAAAATTCAAGTCTAGTGATTTATACAATTTCATAAAATTTTATTAAAAATCATGAAATTTTATAAAGTTCTAGAAAACTTTGTAAAAACTCTTATAATAGGCTCGCTAGTGAAACTTGCAGTAATGAATAGGCAATTTATAAATTTTCATAAAAATTGATTGAATCTTACACTTTCAAAAATTTCCGTGTAAGAGCGGACACAGAGAACTTTACAACTTAATGATGTTAAACTTACGTCGTTATGACATACAATGATAGCATTAATGTTACGTAATATTGTAGTCTATACATTATGTCAGTTGTACGTAATATCTAAGTCATTTCCATGATATCATATAGAAGTAATAAACTTACATCAGTATGATGTCAAAATTATATCATATATTTTTACATCATAATTGGATCACAAGATAGGTCAATTTTACGTCAAATTTACGTAAAATAATGTGACATTCCTATAACTTATAAATGACGTCATATTAAAGTCATGTGTTCACTGGGTTAGTATCATTTAGAGCATTAAATTTTAGAAAGGTAAAAAAAATTTCAGGGGGTCATTCCATTTGAATTTAGAAAGAAAAAAAAGTTTTAAAAAAAGTGTGAGAGAATCTCTCTACACGATAGTTCTGAAGGGTTAAAGATAAATTTGGAAATTAATAGAAATGTACTTCAATGTTAAAGGAAAAAATTATAAAAGAACTTCCCTGAAATAGTAAGAAACTATTAATATAAACACGTAAATAAAGAAAATGGCTTATTAGTAAATCTGTAAGCTTGGCCAACTAAAGAAAAATAAATCTCTATTTTTGAAAATTTCTTTTACTGGAAATATTATTATTTGTTATAAATTAAAAAAATCTAAATAAATAAATAAATTTTTGTGTGATTAAAAACTCATTAATTGCAAAATTAATAAAAAAGTAATTTATATAAATGGATATCTTTTCAATATTTCGGTTAAATAAAAATAATTCTCACCTTATGGATAATATAATTTTCGGAAAAGCTTGGGTTTGTACTATAGTATTTAGGGTAATTAATAGAAAAATAATTATTCATTAATAAACATATAAATAAACGCCCTAACGATGTTATGGAATTTGGCAGAAATGGAAGTAAGTATTTTTAAAAACTTAAAAAAATTGATATTCACATAAACAGCCATCAATAAAAAGAGAAACAGTAAATGTGTAAATCTCTCAAAATGGAAATTTTTAACACTGAAAATCTCTAAAATACGGAAATCTTCAAAAATGGAAATTTTTTAAAATAAATAATTGTTTTCTTTTAAGAATTAGCGAGAATCACCAGCGGCTCTGAGAATTTCTTACCTAAAGGCAGGTATTGAGGATACCGAAAGCTCGACTACCAAGACATCTTCTACGACGGTTCTTGCGGAAAACGCTATAATACATTTTAAATCATCAGTTGTCATGCTGTGAGGTATCTAGCAAACCGAAAGCACGACTACCAAGACATCTTTCCCGACGGTTCTCGTGGAAAACGCTATAATACATTTTAAATAATTACACGGAGAGAAAAGAATAGATCTTATTCCTATGTTAGAATGGTAATCATTACTATGTTACATAGTAACGCAAATTTTTGGGAGAATCTTGTGCAAATTTGCTTATAAAAATCTTAGAAATTGAGATAAAGATATGAACAACCATTCATTCGTTGCAGAATTAAATTCTCAATATAATGAATTTGTTTTTTCATTTTTTTGGTCAAAATTTTAATTTGTTATTAACAAAAAACATAAATACAATAAAAAATTTCGGTTTTTCATAAATAACTCAATAACTAGAGGTGATATCAAAAATTGGAGAAAAGATCCTTAAAGAGGAGGAAAATTCTAAAAAAAAGTCTCGACTCCCGGAACTCTAGCTTCAACAACAATAATTTTTATTTAATGATTTTTGGCTAGTAACTAACCAGTTCGACTAAACTTGCTAGTTACTGGTTAGAACAGAGTGAAAACTTTATTATTTCTACTAGGGTATGTTAGATATATTCATTAATATTAAGAAATTATAAATTTTTGTTATTAAGAACGGACTTGCATTTGCAAGGTACCGGCTTAAATCAGCTGTTTACCTCTTCCTGATTCTTACAAAATTTTAAACCAATTTTCACTAATATTTAGTGAGTAATTGTAAACTAGACATCTTGTTAAAGAAGTTTTGTGCTTGATAAATTTTGATAAATCGATAATATTAAAAAAATACATCCCCCAAATTTGATTAATATTATAAAAATAATCGTTTGTCACTGATTTAGAAAATGACTTTTAAATTACGTCAATATTATGTGCAATTCCGACAAATTATTGATGTTAAATAATGACTCAGAAATGGTATCGGTATTACGTACGACCGTGACTTGTCACTGATGTAAACGTATGATGTTAAACTTACGTTGTTATGACATACAATTATGGCATTAATGTTACGTAATATTGTAGTTTATATATTATGTCAGTTGTACGTAATAGATAAGTCATTTCCGTGATATCATAGAGAAGTAATAAACTTACATCAGTATGATGTCAAAATTATATTATATATTTTTACATCATAATTGGATCACAAGATAGGTCAATTTTACGTCAAATTTACGTAAAATAATGTGACATTCCTATGACTTATAAATGACGTCATATTAAAGTCATGTGTTCACTGGGTATTGACATTTTTGAAGATATAAGCTCATCCTGATGTTACACTCATCAAGAGCTTTTATTTGAGTACCCACATGCATTTTTGATATATTTTTCATATATTAATATATGAAAAATATGTATCATATATTACACATATATATATATATATATAATACTAGCGACCCGGCCACGCGTTGCTGTCGCTGAGTGATTTAGAAAACGTGCACAACACTGAGAAAATTTGAATGATAACGTAGCGCCATCTAATATATATTTATGTAAGGCAGTTTTTTTTTTTAATTTCCCGTTAAGAAAATTGAAAATTTTAAAAAATCGGGAAGTTATTGGTTTCACCCCGTTTTGCAAAAATCAAATTCTCATCAGATCTCGACGTTGTAAGATCACAGAAAGCTTCCCTAACTACCCCTGCGAGGGTGCCACTATGTCTGTATGTATATATTTGTGT
>JZSA01003029.1:0-13994 GCA_000956155.1 Cotesia vestalis
GTGTGTGTGTGTGTGTGTGCGTGTGTGCGGTCGGTGGCATTCGATTAGGTTCCACTAAACTTAGATTTCCTAAAAATTCAAACTGATTCGGACAGGTAGATTCCAAGAAATCTCAAAGAAACTACAAAAAAAAATTTTTTTAAAAGTGGTTTTTTTGGAATAACTTTTAAACAGTTTTACCGATCGATTCCAAAAACTGATTGCAACCTTCAAAAACGACGCCGACCACCGCCAACCGTGTCAAAATCGGTTCATTCTTTCGGGAGATATCGTGAACGAAAAAAATCGAAATTTTTTAAGAAAAGCTCTAACATTTCTCATCTAATTACAGCACTTTAAAAACTGCATGGATTGCTGCAAACCGCGTGTAAATCGTTTAATTTGTTTGAGAGATATCGTTGTCGAAAAATTCGCTTAAAAGTGTTTTTTCAAAATAACTTTCAACGTTTTTGTCTAATCGATATTTTGTAATCAGATAACTTTTTTAAGCTTAAAAAACTGCGCTGAACACCCCACACTGCATTAATCGGTTGCTTCGTTCAAAACATATCACAGTTTAAACATTTTGAGAATTGTTTTTTCCAAATAATTTCGAAATTTACAATCGAATCGATTTTTGGAATACTTCAAAGAGCTCAAAAATGTATAAAAACTATTACTTTCGAGAAATTGGCTTATTAACTTTTAAAAAATCGTTTTTACAATGTAGGTATCTATCGATTCCGAATTTTATGAATCGGATAAATAACTTAATGTGCTGAAACCAATTTTCAAAAATTAATTAACTTTTTTAACTTCTCACTAAGATAATTGAAAACTCTTGAGAATCGGAAAGTTATAGGTTTTACCCCGTTCTTTGAAAATCGAGATTTTGACGGTTTGAGGTCCTAGGAAGCTATTTTGGGTTCTGTAACAGTTCAACCGAGGACATTTCAACCGCGACAGTTCAACCGCGACATTTCAACCGACGATAATTCAACCGACGACATTTTACCCGAACGACAGTTCAACCACATGATAGTTCGACCGATGACAATTCAACCAATGACTTTTCAACGAAGTGAAAAGTCCTTTCTCGTTTAAATTGGGTTCCGTAACTTTTAACATGAGCCTTTTTAACATGGTTTTTGTGTGTGTTTATTCGATATTAGATCAACTCAAACACTTGGTTGAAAAGTAATCGGTTAAACTGTCGCCGGTCGAACTATCATGTGGTTGAATTGTCATGGGTTGAAATGTCGCTCGATTGAATTGTCGCTCGGTTGAAGTATCACCGGTTGAAATGTCGCGGTTGAACTGTCGCGGTTGAAATGTCCTCGGTTAACTAGTCGCGGCACCGCTATGTATGTATGTGTGTGTATGTGTATGGATGTATGTAAACCCCTCATAACTTCTAAACGTCTGGACCGATTTGATCGCAGTTGATTCCATTCGAAAGGGCTTGACTTAACTTAGATTTGGAATTCCATTTGGACTGATTCTGACAGGTACATTTTGAGGAATCTTAAAAAAACTACGAAAAAAAATTTTTTCAAATCAAGTTTTTTTTTTAATAACTTTTAAACGGCTTGATCGATTAATTCCAAAAACTAATTAGCTCTTAATATCGAAAAACCAGATCTTATTAATTTGTGTTTAAAATATATCATAGAATTTAAAAACTGCGTTGAATGCCGCCAACCGCGTGAAAATCGGTTTATTTATTCAAAAGTTATTGCGGTTTGAAAATTCAAAAAATAGTGTTTTATTAAACTTCTATCAGACTTTTGAGCTCGGAGAGCTCAAAACTACCTGAAAATTATATTTTCGATCTCTTTGAGTTCAAAAAAGTAATAAACGCAATTTTGAACGCCTAATTACGAAAGTCGCAGGAAGTTGCAGGGATGGCCTTCAGGCTCAACCGTTTTCCTAATTTTTTACTTCCCGCTAAGAAAATCGAAGATTTTCGAAAAATCGGGAAGTTATTGGTTTCACCCCGTTTTTCGAAAATCGAGTTCTCATCAGATCTTGACGTTTTGAGGTCCTAGGAAGCTTCCCTAACTATTCCCGCGATGATGTCCGTATGTCTGTATGTATGTGTGTGTGTATGTATGTATGCATGTATGTAACCCTTTTATAACTTTTGAACGGCTTGACCGATTTGATCGCGGTTGGCGCCATTCGAAAGGGCTTGACCAAACTTAGATTTCCTGAAAATTTGAACCAATTCGGACCAGTAGATTTTGAGAAATTGCAAAAAAACTACAAAAAAAATTTTTTCGAAAAGTGGTTTTCTTGGAATAACTTTTAAACGGCTTCACCGATCAATTCCAAAAACTAATCAGCTCTTAACATCAAAAAACCGCGTCGAACGCTGCCAGTGCGGTCAAAATCGGTTGATTCGTTCGTGAGTTATCGTGAACGAAAGAAAACCGAAAAAAGTGTTTTTTCGGGATTACTCAAAAATTTTCGATTTGATCAATTAAAACCTGAGAATTTTTTATGAGGATGATAAAACTGCGTCGAATGCCACCAACCGCGTGAAAATCGGTTGATCCATTCGAAAGTTATTGCGATTTGAAAAATCCAAAAATAGTGATCTATGAAACTTCTATCAGACTTTTGAGCTGGGAGATCTCAAATGTATTAAAATATTATCTCTCCGAACTCAGTGAGCTCAAAATATCACTTAAATTATATTTTGAGCTCAAAAATCTCAAAAATGTCATAAGTACAATTTTAAGCGCTCAGGTATGGAATTAGCGGGAAGTTGCAGGGATGGCCTTTAGGGTGAACCGTTTTCCTAATTATTTTTATCAAAATAATATAAAGTACAAGGCGTTGGTTTAAACCAATATAGCCGACGTTTACATATTAGTGATTGACAATATCCATAACCATTGCGTTTGTACATAACAATTTTATAAAGTAAAGTAGAAATATCTGTAGGTTAACTAGTTCAATAGATTATCACAGTACGTCATTTTTAAATATTCAAAAAGTTACTAATAAGACTATAGTTTCAACATTTTGTGCGAAAACATAGCACAAACTAGCTAAGTAATGCCATCATAATTATATAAGTATAGTTTATCTCAAATTTTAATCTATTCTTAATTTAGGACTTAGTGATCTAACTCACATCAGAGATAGTATTCACTTACGTTTGAATCTTAATATATATAAATGGTAAAAAATTCACACAAAATCACTTTTTCCTGTATAAATGTGCTTAAACAGATAGTCATTAACGATTTAAAAATCAATTCATTACAAAATCTTTTAATAGGTGTCAGAAATTTGCACAAGCAATTCAAAATTCCTGGCTCAAGTTTCCTAAAAGAAATTCTGCGCTGTAAGGGGCTTGGCCTATCAAGATGGTTAATACGTCGATAAACTCGACTCTTTGAGCATCATACAGAGGGCACTGAACAAACAGTATGTGGTTCGGGAATTCATCCTCACTACCGCAGGTACAAGATGGAGACTGTACAATACCATATCTAAATAAGCAAGTGTTTAATGAATAATGGCCACTCCGAAGCCTATTGACAGAAACAACTAAGCGTCTATTTAGACTGAATTTACTAAATCATGGTTTAGACGTATTAACGTAGAAGTTATTTCTGTAGTAGTTACCCTTATCAATGTTCGAAGACATGAACCAATCTTAGAATTCTGACCACTTTCCTTCCATAGTTTTTTAAAATCGCCTGCAGGGAGAAGAAAGGAAGTATCTCTGCTTGAGTAAATGGCCCTCTTAGCAACTCTATCGGCTGCCTCATTACTGATGATGCCACAATGTGCAGGGATCCAAAAACGCCTGACCCTCTATCTCTCAACTCCAACTTTCTTAATAAGTCTCTGATCAAAAGGACTAGATAGGATTTTTTACTCACCGCTTTATCAGACACTAGGGCTTGAAGCACACTCTTGGAGTCTGAAAAAATTACGAAGCATTTGAACGGAGATTCCTCGATAACCTTGAGGGCATGTTAAATAGCCATTGCCTCTAGGGTGAAAATTAAAGCTTGAATTGGAGCTCTGAATCCTAGTTTCACTTCTTCTAAGGGTAAAACGACAGAAAATCCCCCAAATGGAGCCTTATCAATTTTAGAACCGTCAGTAAATATACATGTCCAACAGGTTAAAAACTCGTCAAAGATGTCTCTAAAAAGCTCTTGAGAACATTTAGTTTCACTAATTTCCTCTCCTTCCTCGAATGACACCTGCGGGTGATACATAATTGATTCGAAACCATACGTACAGAATAGAGGACCGTAGGCAAACATAATCAAATGTCTGTACTTGTCAATTTCGCGGAAGCTTACTACAAGATTGACCGGGTCATCTCTGTTAATCAGGATTAGAGTATCTTCCAGGTCGACCACCTCTTGTAAAACGTGTAGAACTTTGTGATACACTCTAGATGCAGCTCTGGCCAAGAAATTTGAGGCCAAATATCTAAATCTGATATCAAGCGGAGGCTCTTTAGCCTCTGCTAGAATTACATTGTACGGTGTAGACGAGGAGTAACCTAGAGCTGCTCTTAGACTTCTAAATTGAATTTCATCGAGTTTATTTCTCTCTGACTTAGTAAGGTTAAAAAGAACAAGGCCACTATACTCCAACCTAGACCTAATTAAAGCTCTATTAGCTTAATTCTTAATAGCAAAAGAGGGTCAGCACCCCACCAAATCCGTCTCAGACAGTTGATTGTCTTGAGTGCGTTCCGACATTTCTTGTCAATCTTCTCAATGTGAGTCTTCCAGCTCATACGAGCCTGGAGATCCACACCAAGAAACCGGACCACTTCAGAGTTAGAAATCGACCACCCTCTAACCGTTATGTTCCACCTCGGTGAATTTAGCTTTCTACTATTCCTTTTGTCGAAAACACAGAATTGGGTTTTCTTCAAAGATAGATCGAGTCCAAGACTGTCTAGGTAACGTGTCAGGCAGTACTACAGTTAACTGTGAGGCGCTATCTACACTAGTCACAAAAATTAAGAGATATAAAAAAAATTCCAAATTTTTGGGTGATTTTCAATAAGCTGTAACTCCGAGGAAAATGGTCGTAAAGAAAAAATAAAAAAAGCAAATTGTAGCTCCAAGTGTCTAGTAGTCCTTGCTCTCGAAAGCGATTTCGGACCGTTGATGCCGAGATGTGTTGTTTGGGAGGACGTTGTCGACGATTGCGGAATTGAGGAGCAATCGTGTGAGCATGGGCAGTAGGGTTTCGACGAGCTTCGCGAATGATAGCTCTATCATCACGCTTGATAGTGATTCGTGGTCTACCTTGACCCGGACGACGATCGTAACTTTGATTCGCGTTAAATCGGGCATAGGCACGACTGACAACAGACTGACTCACTCCCATAGAAGCTGCTACTTCCACCTGAGTGTAGCCCTCTTGAAGGAGGGTAACAATGCGAGCCACATCTGTGACCGTTAAATGTCGGCGAGGCATATCAAAATGCCAAGGGTGATTATCAAAGAAAAGTTTACAGAAAATTCACGAAAGAAATTTAAGCTAGAAAGAATACAAAAAATTTAAGATTTATGAGAAGAAAAGCCGAAACCCGCGGGGGATATATCAATTTGTTATTATTGAATTTTTAAAAGGAGATTTGAAACTAAGGCAGTTGTAGCGGTCAGAAAAAATTGAATTAATTTTTTTTGACAATAGTGGAGCATTCTAAAGACGTTAAAAAAAAAAATTAAAAAAAAAAATTTTTTTTTTTTTTTCAAATTTTTCAAAAAATCAATCTCTTTAATCGAAAAAATTAAGATTTTAGAGAGAAAAAAATTTTTTCCATTGAAAAAATGAATAAAAATCCCAAAATTGCTCATAATGGTGATTTTTGCAAAAACAAAGTATTTGAAGCTTCGAGGCGCAATGAAAAAAAAGTCGCAGCGCTTTGAATTTTTGAGGGATTTTAGGGGACACTTTGAGGTTAAAAAATTACCGATGATATCCTTCGTTTATCCATTTTATCCAAAGTTATATCAAGTTATCCAAATGTCCTTAATTATGCGAATTTTGGTCTTTTTTTTCAGTCGGAGTTTGCAATTCGAAAAAAATTTTTTTTCTAAAAGTTGTTTACATTTTCTTATACAGAATATCGTGCAGTTTTTAAAACCCTTCTTCGATTTCCTGTACAATCATTATTTCCGGAGTTATTGAATATCAAAGTCAAAAAGAACTTTTTTGCTTTGATTGACGATAACTCCGCGGCAAATCGTCGTACAGGCTTTCTGAATACCCCAAACTAAAGAATATTAAATTTTCTAAAAGAGCTTTTGAACAAAACAATCAAAAAAATTTTTTTGAAGCCCGTGGACTTTTTTTAGACGAGAAAAAATTTGGAAAAATTTTTTTTCGGTAGTTTTCTTAGGATTTGTCCAGACCTGGAAATGACAAAAATTTTTCATGGTCACATATGAAAACTAGACACTTAGAGCTACAATTTGGTTTTCTTTATTTTTTCTGTACGACCATTTTCCTCGGAGTTACAGCTTGTTGAAAATCACCCAAAAATTTGGAATTTTTTTTATATCCCTTAATTTTTGTCACTAGTGTATTTTAGACTTATGAAACTTACAATTAATAACAACAATCAACATGAGTAATCATTTTATTGTTAATTAATAAATATTGCGACCATTAATTGGAATAAGAACTATCCTATCTCTCAAGTTAGAACAAAAAACACATTTTAAAAAAAAACTAACTAAAATCGGTTAAGTAGTTTAGGAGTCCATCGCGGACAAACATCGTGACACTGGAATTATATATAATAGATAGATAAATATATGAAAAATTCATGTGGGTACTCAAATGAAAGGTTTCGATAAGTGTAATGTCGTGATGAGCTTATATTTCAAAAAATATCATAACTTGACAAGATAGCAATGTCAGTTCTTAATTATTGTCATTTTTTAATATGTAAGCTCTTCACGATGTTACACTCATCAAAAGCTTTCATTTCAATACCCACATACATTTTGGTATATCTTTCGTGTATACATATAAAAAGTATATATATAAATAATTATAAATATATAAAAAGTTTATGTGGGTATTCAAATGAAAGGTCTTGATAAGTGTGATGTGGGGATGAGCTTATATAGTTAAAAGTGTCAATAGTTCACCAGATACAAGGTCATTTCTTAATTATGTATCTAGAGATAGAGCATTTTCGAATGTGACCTTAATTCTTGTACTAATAAATTGATTATTGATGAGAATGATATGAAACCTTGAAAAAGTACAGCTTCAGGTCACCTTTCTAATGATACCAAATTTAACCATAAAAACCCATTTTATCATATAAATACACTGGCTACAAAATTTTTCTTTCTCTTAATAATCTAGATTATTATTGCCTGCCACATGAAAATTATGTGGCTGCTACATGATTTTTTTTGTGGATGTCACAGGATTTTCCTGTTGCTGTAACATGAAAAATATGTGGCAGCTACATGAAAAAATCATGTGGCTGCCGGATGAAAATTATGTGGCTACCACAGGAATGTATCATGTGACAGCCCCAATTTTTTTTTCCGTGTATAGTAAATGAAATGAAAAAAATTTGATATGTATGTTTTCTTTTAGCTTCATGAAAATAATAGTGCATCAAAACCAGTTTTACATATAAAAATAATTTTTAAGACAGTAATAAATAAATTTATGTCAGATTAATAACTGTAAATTCAAAATTTTATGCATTTCGAAGTTTACCTTGAATATCTTTAGAGCAGCTAACTCTATGATAAAAGTGTAAGAGACCTTTTTTGTAGAGCGTTAAATTATCTACAAATATATGCAATGGTCATATTTATATGAGGTGCGAATGCCAAGCTATAAAAAGAAAAAATAAAAAAAAAATTCTTTTTCTCATGTTATTTAAATGGGAAATGGAAAATTAGAAACAGGCACCTCTAAATATTACCGTTAAGAGCTCCACTTTGAACAGGCTGCTTTTAATTCTTACCTACTTGCAAGTTTTCAGCCTGTTTCTTCGTTGAGAAAAAAAAGTCGCCTGAAAATAAAATACTCTAATATATATAAAAGACAAAGTTTGTATGGACAGATTTTAACGAAACTTCCGGACAATCTTCAGATTGGCCTGGCGAGTAATCCTGTAAAGTTTGGCGGTAATCGGAGCATTTTTTTTTTTATTTTCAATGACATTTTTTCATTACTGATATTCTATATTCTATTGTTTTCATAACTCAATTCAAGATTTAAGATAACACGAGTGTCGTAAATTTTTATATCATTAATGAGGTACATTGAAGTACCTTTTGGAAATTTCGTTTTTTTTTTATTATTTATACAAGAATTGGTGGCATAATTTCGCATTATATTAATACAAAAACAATCAAAATTAAAGATTTAATAAAAAAAAATTTTTTTATAACATTAGCCGGATGTTTAAATTTTTGATAACCTTGAAAAATCATTATAAACAAATAAAAAAACTTTCATAAACTTTTCCAACGGAATCTTGATTATTATTCACATAACAAGAGCACCCAAAAGGAAAAAAAATTCAGACACATTTTTCAAACTTTTATAAAAGATTTTATCAAAACTCAAGTCTCCGAAAAATTTTTTAATTAACAATTAAATAATTTAACCAAAAATCAAGCTAAAAAACTATTTATGCGGGGCTATATTCGTTCAAGTGTCTAGATGACACTATAATTTATTTAGATTTTTAAATTAGTATTGGCTGTTATTAAAAAATTATTTTGTGTTGCATACTTTGCCTGGTGGTCACGCCTACTCACCGGAACGGCCGCGCGAAGCCCAACTTTCAATGTTAAATTAAAATTACAAATAATGGAGCTACAACTCTATACTAAAATTTTCCCCTCTTTTGAATTTCAAATTTATTTTATATTTTTGAAGTTATAGCTACAAAACGGAGACTCCCTTTCTTGTCTCTTCGTTTTTTGTTTATAACAAATTAAATTCTTAATGGCAGATAAATTAAAAAATACTTTCTTCTCAGAATGAAATTCTGAGTCCAATACACTAATCGCCATTTTTTTAAGAGTGGTCTAACGATTTTTTTCAGAAAACTCACTTCTCGACTAGACTAATTAATTTATGTCATACAAATACTCTGCTAACGTCATTCATACTCTTTTAAAAGCTATATACAGTCATAGATAGTATCTGAAATAGGGTACAGTAAACTCGCTAAAGCTTACAAACTATAGGTTGGATGTTGTCAGATCAAAATCTAGCTTCTGATTTGTTAGATACTACATTATCGAAGCATTAGCGATTCTAAATCATATTTATGTTATTCAATATTGCTACTTGGTTAAGAATTTCATACAAAAGGTACGCTCATAATATATGTCACTGCTGATTTAAGAGTTAATTATGTTAATTAATTATTATTTTAGAGTCGACCAGGACCTCCAGGATTGCCCGGAAATGTAGGACCTAAAGGAGAAAAAGGTGCAGCTGGTGAATCCGGGTCATACGGAAATATATTAGCGGTAAGCATGTTTTTAAGTTATAGTGAATAATTCTTACATTAGTCAAGACTATAACAAAAAGATCCATAAAAAAATAAATCCTGAAAACGGTTGATCTTGTAGGACATCCCTGGAACTTTCGGCTAAGTCCAAATTTAAAACGTTCGGTAAATTATAAACTCTGATGCTGCGAACTCAAGAACACAACTTTTGTACTATTGCATGCTCTTCGAACTTGAAAATCTAGTGGTTGTTGAAAACATACTTTTGTGAAAATTTATAATTGCGAGATTTTCCGATCACATCAATCAGTTTCAATGAAGTTTGCACTATTCAACGCAATTTTTCAAGCACTCATAATTGTATTCTTAAGTCAAAAACGATCCAAATAGAAATTTTGAAGTTATGTAGAGCAAAAAATTTTCAAAATTTACAATATCTCTTGAACGAATTGACTGATTCCAATGCAATTTGCAGCAATCGACAACCACTCAAAAATTATAAGAACTTCATACACACACGAACACACACACACACACACACACACACACACACACACAAATACATACATACAGGCATAGTGACACCCTCGCGGGGGTAGTTAGGGAAGCTTTCTGTGATCTTACAACGTCGAGATCTGATGAGAATTTGATTTTTGTAAAACGGGGTAAAACCAATAACTTCCCGATTTTTTTTTATTTTAGATTTTCTTAGCGGTAAGTTAAAAATAAAAAAATTCATTACAAATTAAAAAAAAAAACTAGAAAATCGATTGCGCTTTTCGCGCTACTATTAAAATGTTTACTATCGGCAATTTAATTAATCAATATGGTTACAAATTTTACTCTTTAATATTTAACCGTTGCCATGGTAACCGTTGTCAAAGTGGTCACCATAGCAACGGAAAGCGACAATAATAAAAATGTCACATCAACTTCTTAATAAAGGATACCTTTATAATTCTCTCGCGTATTGGCACTACCCAGTAAACACGTTTACGTCAATGTGACATCAAAATGATATTGGGCTATGTCAGGATGTATGTAAGATATAAATCACGATTGAGTCATATGTGACTCATTATTTCACACTTCCTGACGTAAGATTCTGACGTAAAAATATGACGTGGTCATGACGTCAGTATTATGTCTCAATGACATTTATGACATATGTGTGATGTCTATATCCCGATAATGATGTCATCATGACGTAAAAGTGATGTAAAATTTGTACCTCAGAGAAAATATAAAAAAAATAAATTTCTCAAAAATAAAAAGATTGCAATTTTAAAATCAATTATAGTGTTGTGGACTCATTACAAACTTTGGAACATTAGGTATATGTAAATACTTGATGAAAAATCCTAAGATATGCTGGGCTCGAACTCGGATCCTCTTGCGTAAGTTTATGTTTTGTATGGAAGTCCGGCTTGGGACCGGATTAAAAGAGAGTCTTGCGGAGGTCCTCGTAGAGGACAGACGTACTGTCGCTACTTGGCAGCGTGAGATGTGTATCGTAAAGAGAGTCGATTGCGAGCTCTCGTTGAGTGAGCATCGTGTTTGAGAGCTGAGTGAGTCTTTCGTATCGGAGCTGAAGTGCCTCACGCATGCTGTTATCGTATACCAATGGCCCGAGCGTTTGTCTTTGTTTCGTGTTCGTTTGGGACTACTTCCGCGATATTTGAGATATCGATTTAATTTATTTTCCGAATAATAAGGTTGAGTATTAGTTTGAGAGTACCGATTAGTGTACTAGCTATCGTTTAGTCCCGTTTTGTAAGGAAATTACTTCCTCTGAGAGACCGAATCACGATCCTCTCTCCATAACCATCATAACTGAGCGACACCGCGTTATTCCGTTCCCGACAAGGCTGCTCATGGTCTTCTAGGAACATAAAATTTAAGTTTATCGTATCCCGGTTGCCAATACCGGCGAAACAAAAGTCGGCTGGCGCCTGTCGGGTTTCCTGGAGGATCGAGAGATGGCTGAGATGAACGAAGTGTAACGTAGTGAATTATAGTTTGCCGTGATGATCTACCGCTAGGAAAAATCTACGTTACAAATTGTATAAAATTCGAGTCTAATAATTTACATAATTTCATAAGATTTCATTAAATTTCATTAAATTTAAAAGTTCCATAAAACTTTGTAAAAACTCTTATAAAAGGCTCGCTTGTGAAACTTGCGGCAATAAATAGGCAATCTATAAATTTTCACAATTTTTCATAAAAGTTGATTGAACCTTACACTTTCAAAAATGTTCGTGAAAAAACGGACTCAGAGAACATAATTTTATACATAGTTTTAATACTTATTTGATTTTTCAAAACTCGATTTTTTTTTAATTTAATTTTTTCCTAAAATTTAGTATTTTTAATTTGGATTTTTCTTATTCAAAATTTCAATTTTCGAAATTTGGAATTTTTTTTTTAATTTCAACTTTGTTAAGAATAACATTTTTTTAATCTATATTTTTTTTTAATTTCAATTTTTTTTGAAATTTGAATTTCTTTAACATACTAACAACATTATGAAACTTGATGTAAAATACTATTAGTCTTGTCAATGACAATCACGGAACTATGAATTATTTTTAATTCAATGTTTCATAAGTAGCAGCACTAATGTTGAAAAATTATTTTCAAATAATAACGTAATTTTTTAATGACTGAAATTTAATTTCTTGACGTAAAATCATAAGAAATTATTCATTTACTCGCGTGACGGTTTAAATACTTAGAGTTCATGCCACATAAAGTGAACATGGTATTTTGGTATAATTTTCACACCAAGTCATTTATACTGAATGAAGTCGAAAATATTTTTGCAATGTATAAAAGCACCTAAATTCATAAAAAAAATATAAGTGAGAAACACATGCACCGAAAAAAAAAAGTTATATTGGAGCAAGAAGAAGTTTTTTTGTCTCAAAAAATTTTGACTTCATTCACGAAATTTTCAGTCATGTTAAATATATTCCTCAGCAGTCGTGTTCGAACGCTCGAACACATCGGACGTATCGATCAATCTAGAATCTATCTATACGCTACGAGTATAATCTCACCACTACAAAGTTAGTCTGTTAAGTGCAAAGTATCAACCAAAAGTGAATATATACCCCCAAACACATCGACCACAATAAAAGAAAACCGGTAGATCTTGGTCCCAACTATAGGGACAAGATTAGGTAACTTTCTGACTACAGAAAGGAAACCAACCTCCAACATGGCGACTGCATCAGTAGCTGGAGGTTACGCCAGTGCATCTAGAAGTGAAGTTTTCCCTACGAAAGAGTGTGCTATCATTATCGAAGCTTTGGATGGTACATCAATCAAAGACTACATCAACGCAATTGCCATGAGAACACCAGTTTCAAATATCAGATTTATTTCGAAAATCTCCAATGGCAGAATCTGTGCATATTTAGTATCTCAAGAAAAAGCTGAAGAATTAATCACAATACACAAGACAATTCAGGTAAATTCCACAGTGCTTACTATTCGACCACTTATAAATAAGAATAAGAGGATTATACTGTCAAATGTCCCACCGATAATCCCTCATGATAACATTGTCCAAACATTAGATCACCTAAATATTAAAGTTACATCTACCATCACATTCTTACGTGCTGCTTCCAATGAACCAGGACACTCACACATAATGAGCTTCCGACGCCAAGTATATGTAGACCCAGATGACGTGCCTAAATTACCAGAAGTCATCCAAATCCCCTTCGATGATACGGTATACAACATTGTCACACGAATTTTATTCTTGTGTGCGTCCCTCTCTGCGCCTAGTGTTGGCAACAGATCCACACTCGGTGTGTCTCTAGAGTTTGACTATGTTGTATTATTTTGACTGATTTATTTATTATATTTTCTTTACTATTGTCTATATTTGAGAATTTATGTATTATTATTATTAGTTCTTAAGTATTAATTTGACTTTTGTTTCAGAAAATTATATTGAACTATTTATAGTTTTATTATTTCATTATTTATGTATTTATCGCCGTAGATCTTTACCATAATGTATTTAATCATATTATAAGCTTGTTTCAGTGCTTAAGACCAAGGTCCAACGATGGGTATCGGGACAGGTAGTAAAGAAAATGCAAAAGCATAATATTGATTATTGGTAATAGATCATAGCCCTTACTCGCATGGGTGGTGCCCTGTAATATCGGCCGCGAGTAGAGGGACTTGTAAATTTTGAGAAAACGGCTTGAGAGGCCCTCGTGATCGGACACGAGGCCTCATAGTTTTGGTAAAAATAAAAATTGGGAGACACGCGGGAGCCCGCATAGTGTAAGGAGTGTGGATCTAGCGCCTTGGTTCGAGTCCCTTTTTGGTGAGTACTCACAAGTTGAGCTGAATTATTATCCGCACGTCGCGTTGTCTCCTGGCTCAGATAAATTGTCATTAAAGATTATTATTAATATTCGAGTCGACCCCGTCGTTAGTAAGGGCTATTCGTAGTAGAGTACCTGTCCCGAAAGCCACGCGTTTG
>JZSA01003030.1:0-22782 GCA_000956155.1 Cotesia vestalis
AAAAAAATAACTGGCGTCCAAACGTGCACTAACCCAGCCTGGGTGGCTGCTGCGGTGTTGTTTAGGAGATTAAGAGCATCTCCTAAGCTTCCTATTTGCTGCTGTTTATTTATTTTGGGCGACCTGGACAAAATTTCTACTTTACTCGACGTATCCACCGTCGAGTCGTGTATAAAAAGAGTAAAATTTTGTTACAACATTTACACGTCACTAGACTTAATAGCTTGTTTCATTTGCCACGGGGAAGGTCATTTAGCAAAAACTTGCCCAAAATATCAATTAACTCGTTCCCAAGAACAATAACAAGATCACAACATAGAAACAAACCAAAACCTCACTATGATCACTCCTTCAGTACAGAAAAAAACAAACACAGACAATAAAAATAATTCGAGTCTAACAGAAATGTTAATTGATATTTCATACCAAGAAACCAACAGTAATAATAAGAGACCTCACTCAACCTCCGATGGATCAATTTCTCCAACAAACTCATTCCTCCCACCGTCGACATCATTTAAAAAGCCCAACGAAGTAAAAAAGAACAAAATTAAAAAAATCAAGAACAACGAGAACCAAATACCCCAAATGCAACATCCGTCTATTCCCACGCTACCCCTGGAAATCTTTAAAGAGATTGAGGCAAACCCGACGATATATTCATATAGTTTCTCCCAACTCCAAAACCTAGTCGACAAAACATCAGGAAGAAAAATAATTAAACCCATTATCGAGGAATTTGAATTAAGACCAATCGATCTAGTGGAACAGTTGACCGTGCTATACCCCCATCTCAACTCCCGCGGATGGAAATCCCGTTTTACTAAACTGAGAAATAAAATCAAATTCGAGTTCAGAATTACCACCCAAGATAACCTCACTCCTTCCCAATCTGAAGACGACTCAGAACTCGAGTCCTTGGACACAGACTCAGAAACACACGAAGCTCTATAAATAAACACTATTTAATACCTTAATACCTCCCCTCCTTTCCACCGACAAACATCATATCTTATACCTCCAAATGCACATAATTCAATGGAACTTGAATGGATTTAACAGAAAATTCGAATTCCTTAAAATCCTAAAAGAAAAAACGTCCCCTGACATCATCTGCCTACAAGAAACACACCAAAAAGAGAACTACTGTAATATAATCAAAGGTTATAATAATTACTTGAAAAACAGACTAACGAACCACGCAAGCGGTGGGGTAGCTACATACATTCGATCCAACATTCCAGGTCAACCAATTCCAATAAACAGTATCCTTGAGGTAATAGCAGTAAAAATAAGAATGCCAAATGAAGTCACAATCTGCAACCTATATATCCCGAACAGCCACAAATTAACCTCAATAGAACTAAACAACATTACATCACAAATAAAAGGTCCAACGATCATAATGGATGATTTTAGTAGCCACAATATCTGCTGGGGCTCAAGACAAACAGATTCCATCCGAGCCAAAATCATTGAAAACTGGATTGAAGAAAATAACTTAGTGATCTTAAACAACGGCTCTCCCACCTATTTCTGCATTAGCTCCGGCACAGAAAGCTGTATCGACTTAAGTCTAGCAACCCCCCAACTTGCCCACAACTTAACTTGGTACGCAGATGAAGATCTATATGATAGTGACCATTACCCCATCCACTTAATTTACGATGACGGATTAATTTCATACTCCACCAATAAACCGCAACGATGGATAATGACCAAAGGAGATTGGCCCCAATACTCAAAGATTTCAGAACAAAAACTGGCACTGATTGAAATTAATAACCCGAGGTCAGTGGATGAACTTATAATGGACCTGAACCAAGCGATTAGAGAAGCTGCTGATCTATGTATCCCTAAATCCCGAACAACAAGTATAAGAACTTTCGAATGGTGATCCGAAGACACAAGAAAATCCATAGAAGACAAAAAACAAGCACTTAAACAATTTAAAAAAAATAAATCAGACCTTTCGCTGAAGATAGAACTTAAGAAACAACGAGCTATAGTAAGAAGGAACTTGAAGATGGATAGAAGGTCGTCATGGCAAAACTTTGTATCTACAATGTCAAACCAAACCCCTGCAGACCAAATTTGGGAAAAGATTAAAAGAATAACCGGAAATAAATCCTCAACTATCTCGACAACACTTATCAACCCAAAAACCAACTCTTACTGTACTACACTGGAATCAAAAGCCGAATTACTAGCAGACACTTTTGCCCACAACTCTAGCGACGAGAACTTCACAGAAAAATTCCGTAACCTAAAAAAAAACAAAAGAACACGAAAAACAACACTATTTGAATTTTACTCTCACTCAAGATAACCTAATCAACGAAATTAATAATCCCTTTCATTTCGATGAACTCTCAGAAGTCATAAAAGCAAGCAAGAACTCTAGTCCGGGCCCTGATAAAATTCCCGTAATACTTATTAAAAATCTATCTGAGAACAGCCTAAAAATATTATTAAAAATCTACAACTACATTTGGAGCAATGGTGTATTCCCCAGTCTCTGGAAATGCGCAACCATTATACCAATTCCGAAACCCGGTAAAGACCATTCAAACCCCACAAACTACCGCCCCATCTCACTAACATGTAACCTAGGAAAGCTCCTAGAAAAAATGGTCAACAAAAGACTGATTTGGTACCTTGAAAAAATCAATTGGTTCACCCCAGCGCAAAATGGCTTCAGAAAATACCACTCAACGATCTTACACCTAGCTCAGTTACAAAACTTCATTAGCAATGCTTTTCAACACTCCCTTCACGTAATCGCATTTCAACTCGACCTCCAAAAGGCCTACGAAATGGTATGGAAGAAACGAATCGTAGAAAGCCTCACTGAACTGGGAATTAATAACAATTTATTACACTATATTAAAAACTTTTTAAGTGACAGAACTATACAAGTTAAAGTAGAAGAAACCCGCTCAGAATTTAGAACATTGGAAAACGGAGTCCCTCAAGGTTCAGTCATGAGTGTTACGCTTTTCCTGATAGCTATCAATGATATCATCCGATGTATCTCCCCTCCCACGAAAGCACTACTCTATGCAGACGACCTCACTGTATACTGCTCAGGCAAGAGCATCAAAAACATATGTGAACTGCTGCAAGAAACACTTAACAACTTATCAGCTTGGTGTGAAGACACAGGGCTTAGATTCGCAGAAAATAAAACTGAATACATGATATTCACAAGAAGCCACCAATACAACAAATTGCAACCCCTGCTCTGACTTAATAACACCGTACTACATCAAGTAAACTCTTTAAAAATCTTGGGAATGATATTCGATAGAACCCTCAACTGGAAGACTCATTTAAATTCTCTAAGAGGACAATGCCAACAAAGAATCGGAATTCTGAAAGCCATTGGTTCTAGGAAATGGGGAGCCGATACTCAAGTCTTACTCAACTCCTATAAAGCTATCGTCAGATCAAAACTGGATTATGGATCCGCAATCTACAACTCTGCGCCTAAATCCCACCTCAGGAAAATCGACTCAATACAAACGACAGCACTTCGATGGGCCTTAGGTGCATTCAGAACAAGCCCGAGACTCAGCATCCTAGCCGAAGCTCAAGAAACACCCCTGGACCTAAGAAGACTGGAACTAACATTAAACAACATTCCCAAACTGAAGATCGTTGAACCCCATCTACTCAAAAAAGACCTAGATATCCAAATAAATCACTCATCGTTGCCAACTCCGATATTCAAATATATCGAACAATACATAATAGGAGAACTCAAAGACATCGTTATCAGAAAACCCTCAATAAATCCTAAACTCCCCTCGATACCAATACATAAAAACTTCGATCTTTCGATCTACGATAACTCAAACAATAAAGCTAATACCCCGGAACCGATATACCGAAGCCTGTTTGAAAAAATGATCGATAAATACGCAGAATACAACAAAATCTACACGGATGGCTCTATATGCAATAACATAAGAGGCTGTGCACTTATTGTAGGAGACAAAATACTTCGATACAAACTACCTCGATATTTTTCTATTTTTTCTTGCGAATTATTTGCCATTGAGAAAGGACTCGACTTAATTGAGGAACAAAAAATAAAAAAGACCATTATCTGTACTGACTCTAAATCTGCAGTAGATGCACTCAAAAATCCTTTTAACCATGACGAAGACGTCCAGAGATGCCAAAGTAAACTCTCCAGACTTTCCCTTGCAATGGACATCATCATAGCATGGATTCCAGCACACCAAGGAATCGATGGAAACGAAACAGCTGACTTAAACGCAAAACAAACTACCATTGACGGTGTAGACCTATCAACATCTCTCCCAACTTCTGCGAAGGATTTGAAGAAATACATAAAAAAAACACATCCACGAAGAATGGAACAAAAGATGGATTTCTAATAACTCCAAACTCCATAAGATTCGCTAAAACATCTGGGACCATCAACCCTCTCTCACCTCAAGAGAATACCAAAGCTTTCTTACCCAACTGAGAATTGGACACAATCTTGCCACCCATGGACACCTTCTAAACAAAACAGAACCCCAGTACTGCCAAAAATGCAACACCCAATCTACGATAGAACATATTATCATCGAATGTCTAGAGTTTGAAGATAAAAGAAGAGATCTCCGATTACCAAGAAACTTGAAAGATACCCTAACAGACCCCGAGCACTCCTTCAATGCTATACAATTATTTAAAGAATATGTAATATCCAATCCAATTAATTACAATAACCTAATATAATTCGTATGTATAAAATGTATATTGAAATGTTTATGTTTGTTAAATTAAACAGAATAATGAATTCAAAATAATGTACTAATAGTAGTCGCTAAGGACCCTAGAGGTTGATGCGACTTTAAATAAATAATTTAAAAAAAAATATATATTCTTGGTCCAAAGAAATGTATCTTAGAGTTAAGATTTTTTTTTCTGCAGTGTATGGAAACATACTAGCATAGATATAAAAAATTTATATCAAACATGTATTTAATTTGTCTGTATTTTTCTTAGAAACGTAAATGAAAAATTTTTTGTGTATTTGCTAATATATTAGATATATTCACTAATATTGAAAAATTATAAATTTTTGTTATTAAGAATGGACTTAAATTTCCAAGGTAATGGTTTAAATCAGCTGTTTACTTTTTCCTGATACTTAAAAAATTTCAAATCAATTTTCACTAATATTTAGCGATTAATTGTAAATTAGACATCTTATCAAAATAGTTTTATACCTGATAAATTTCGATCAATCGATAATATTAAAAAAATATATCCCCCAAATTTTATCGATATTATAGAAAATAATTATTTGTCACTGATTTTGAAAATGACTTGCAAATTACGTCAGTATCATGTACAATTGTGACAAATTATTGATGTTAAATAATGACTCTCAAATGGCAGCGGTATTACGTAGAACCGTAACTTGTTACTGATGTAAACACATGATGTTAATTTTACGTTGAGATTACGTACAACTGAGACTTTCATTGATGTAAACGCATGATGTTAAACTTACGTTGTTATGACATACAATGATGGCATTAATGTTACGTAATATTATAGTTTATATATTATGTCAGTTGTCCGTAATATATGAGTCATTTCCGTTATATCATACAGAAGTAATAGACTTACATCAGTATGATGTCAACATTATATCACAATTGGATCACAAAACAGGTCAATTTTACGTTATATTTACGAAAAATATTGTGACATTCCTATGACTTATAAATGACGTCATATTACAATCATGTATTCACTGGGTACTGATAATTTCTTCTAACTGTTACCCTTTCCCTTTACCAACAATTACATTGATCATTTATCTGAAGTAACCTCTTTTGTAATGTTTACTTACTGGACGTCTAGTCTAGTGAACTTATGTAATGTATTTTGTTGCTATAAAATAAATATCCAACTATGGAAGCGAAAGCTAGGTACATGAATGGGCGTCTGAACCAATAAGTCTACTAAATATTGCTGTGAAGTTTTCACCTGAATCAGATTACACGGAAGCAAAGATATAGCTGGATTTAAGATACAATACTGCCAAGTCAATTACTGGAATCCAAAAAATTCATTCCGTTGTTCTGAAAGATGATGGAACCGTACGTTACAGTGTATTCTCGTTCAATTTATGATCTTAGACGTAAAATTTTCAAAAAAGCACGCAAATAAATGGAAACTTCTCTTATTTTTGCTTATTATTAGTCTTTCTTGATTATACACAATGTCCTATGCTTGTTATAATAAGAAATATACATGAAGTTTTTCAAAATACGTTGAAAGAAAAAAATCAGTGATGAAATTTGATGAAATAGAGGAAAAAAATTTTTTTTAATTTTCAAAAATCGAAAAAAAAAATAATAGCCATCAAGAACCCACGACCGGACCAGCCTAGAAAGTTGTGTTTTGAATAGTAGTTTACTGTAACAAATTTTGAGAAAAATCAAAATACGCACTCACTTTAAAAAATGCAATTTAAATTTTAAAATTCAAAAAACACGTATTAAAACAATTTAAATAATTTTTTTTTCCAAAAAGTTGGAAACGAAAGTTTTTTATTCAGTGAGTATTCTGATTTGAACCATTCCCTAAGAAGTTATCAGCAAAAAAACTATAAAAAAGCGGTTTTTTTAAAATTCGATATGTTTATTGAATAATAATTTTTAATTAGTAATCATTAATATAATATAATTTGTATAACATTATTTTACTTGCAAT
This sequence comes from Cotesia vestalis, assembly GCA_000956155.1. Classification (NCBI taxonomy): domain Eukaryota; kingdom Metazoa; phylum Arthropoda; class Insecta; order Hymenoptera; family Braconidae; genus Cotesia; species Cotesia vestalis. Next base: position 6,748 of record JZSA01003030.1, read on the forward strand.
AATAAGTTATTATTGTAATGTTTTGTATAAATAAATTCTTCAATACTTCAATTATTAGAGCCAAAAGCTACGCACCCTCTGTTTCATTTGGATATTTCTGTCTTACCGATTCAGCTGATGTGAAATTTACGTTATCAACAGTCATCAGCAATCAATTTTGTCATTAAATTTTCAATCAGTAATACGCATATTTTAAAAATTTTTTCGAACAATATGTCATTTGATTGAAATTTCAATCGTGACATAATTTTCGGACATTTAATGTCATTAATGGATAATCGTCTCGAAAGATATTAAATTCGAGATTCAATTAACTCTAATAGATATTTTACGGTAAATTTCCTCGCCTTCCTTTCTCAATTTTACTTATATTGTTTTTCGTTCCATATTCCACAAGAGGACGTTTCTGGCTCCCTTAATATTAAAATAGAGATGCAATGTATGTGAAACCAATTCATTCGTGATGTGATTGGTCAAACATATCATAAGCATAAAAATATATGCAAAGTTCATAGTCAGGCGCGCGCTTGCGCGCACAAATTAAATTCTAGTATTAAAATATGTAAAAGATAATTATGAGCTGTGATTGAGTTTGGTATTTCACAATAAACGTTATTATAATGTAATGTAATTAATGCAAATAATTTTTTTTTATTTAAACTCAAAGTCGCTTTAACTTCTAGGTCATTAGCGACCGCAATACTTTACATTAAATTTTACAATATTTATTTAATAATAATAATCAGTTAAATGGAATTAAATAGTTTTGTTCTCTTTAAGAATTCTATGATTTTAGGTATTTGATCGGAATTATTTAGACTTTTATGGAGTGTGTCTGGGATATTGAGGGTCCTTCGCTGAAGTTCCAATGCTTGGCAGTCGATTATCCAGTGATATATTGTTGCTCGTTATAATAAGCAAAATTGGCACAGTTTTTGGGGTTTTTTCTCCATCAAGTGGCTATGATTTATATTTGTATGTCCAATTATCAAGCGTATAATGATACATTGGGTAGCTCTATTTGGGCTGTAGGGAGCTACTTGCTAGATGTTGTCTCTACACGAAAATATTTTGGATCTGGTGTTGGATGTCCATATTGAGTTCCAGTATACCTCTTTGTATCGGTGTGTCATAGCGTTTAGGTCGATGTATGGAGCTATAATTGTCGAGCATAGGGGAAGAAGGATTGTTTTTTTTGTTGCTTTATCTGCTTTTTCATTACCCTGAATACCAACATGTGCAGGTACCCATATCAATGTAACGATCTTATTGTTGCGATTGCATGACTCTATGAGGTCTATAATATGCTGTATTAGGGTGTTTTTCGTTGCTGAGTTCTGAATGGCTTCGAGGGCTGATTTTGAGTCCGTTAGTATAATTCCCTTATTAGCATTAGTTTCTATGAACCATTTGATTGCTTGTAATTCGCGTAGGCTTCACAAGAGAATAAAGAGTAGGCCTCTGGGAGTCTAATTAGTTTTTCTTCGTTCTCCTTGACTATGACGCATCCTTTTCTACCGTTCATGTTTGATCCATCAGTGAAGATTTTTATATGGTAGTGTATTTGTTTATCATTTCATAGTAGACTCTTTTAAACGTTTCCGCTGTGGTGGACGTTTTATTATTGGAATAGATTGATATGTGCCAGTCCATTCAGATATTAATATTTGTCCATGGTGGGTGGGCTTTTACACTCCTATCAAGTAAATCTTGGGGTTGGATTCTCAGCAGTTTTTTATATTCTTCTACTCTTAGCTTCAATGGCTTTGGAGTAGATTTTTTAGTTTCGTATTTGCTAACTAGGTTCGTCTAACTTTCTTCACTTTCTATATTCCATGGTTTATTCGAGTTTTTATTTGCAAAATTTATAGCAAGTGTATATCGACGAATGTAGAGTGGTATTTCGTTGGTCTCTGCTATTATTGATTGGGCTGGATTTGATTTGAATGCACCTATAGCCAGTCGGAGAGATGTATTTTAAATGGAGTCAAGTTGTTTACGCAGATTTTCTTTTGCTGATGCGTAAATTATAGAGCCATAGTCAAGTTTCGATCTAATAATTGTTTTGTAGGCATTTGTCCTGTCAGCTCCCGATTTTTTTGATGCTAAGTTTTTAATTATGTTCATTCTTCTTTTGCATTCGTTTTTTATTTCGTTAATGTGTAGGTTTCATCTGAGTTTAGGGTCAAATATCATTCCTAGTATTGGGAGCTTGACGTATTGGGAGATCATTCAGTAGAATTCGCGGGTGAGCTTCGTTAGCATTGTATGACCTGAAACATTTCATGAAAACAGTTTTATTTTGTGAAATTTTGAATCCTGAACTATAACACCATTTTTTTATCTCTGTTAAGGTATCTTGGATGATTTCAGCACAGGTATTTATATTTTTTCCTACACATAAAATGGTTCCATCGTCTGCGAACCACGCGGTGGTTGTGGGTGGTTTAATTGTCTCAATGACTTCATTGATCGCTATAAGAAACAGTGTGACTGCGAGAATCGCTCCTCAGGTGACGCTGTTTTTGAATTGATATTGTTTGGAGATATATCCTCCGATTTTTATTTTAAACATTCTGTAGTCAAGAAAATTGATTATGAATGCTATTATGTTGCCGTCGATTCCTAGTTTTATTAAAATCAAAATAACTCTATGTCTCCACATTGTCTCATAGGCTTTTTCTAAATCTACTGAAACACTAAATTTTTGCTTATTTGAAAAATTTAATGATCTAGGCCATTAAACCTTGCGGATAAGAAATAATCGCCTAGATTTCGTTATAATTTTAGTCCACTGCCCTGGAATATTCCGCTCCCGTGTATTAATGATTGTCTTTGTTTTTAATAGATTGTTTAATTAATTTTTAGGACAGAAGTTCCCACGTGTGCCAGTTAACTTGTTTTAATTACTTACAAATTTTACTGCAAAGATGGTCTTTCCTCCTTGATTGGTGTTGTAATTAGTTGTATGAAATTACGCAGGATAGATATAGTAGTTGATAAGAGAAGATTGATTGGTGATAAAATTATGACAAACTTAATTTTATTTCACAAAACCAACACTTTGAATAGATTTATTATATTCGGTAACGAAATACAATAAATTAGTTGTATGAATATTTTATTAATATTCGAGGTTATCGATAATGAATTATTGATAATAGACGCAATGATATTTGTTTAACACAAAACAATAATAATAATAATTATATAAACTTATTAATTAAATAGTAGCTTTGATAGATTTTAATGATTTTGGTATTTTGGTGAGTAATCACCTAATAGTGGTAATAGTAGTATAGTAGTAAAATTGACTTAAGAATCTAGCGTGGTGGTCTACACCGGGGGATAGATCGATCACCGCTCAAGTATTGGGGTCTGTGACCGTTTTCCCCTCCTCGTGTCGTCTTGTGACGTCACGGGACTACCTATTATTTTAGCTAGTGTCGGTAACGAAAATTTCGGTCGGTAGTTCGCCAGGCTGATAAAGTCGGGACATTTTGCAGTGTCTCACTATATTCATGATAATGACATGTTGGTTGTCTGCAAAGGCTTTACATATAACTTTTTCCAGGTAAGCTAGGTAGTCGTAGGTCGATCTAGCTTTTCTGAAGCCATTTTGAGCTGGAGATATGAGGTTATTAGCTTCTAAAAACAATACCATTCGGTTGTTTACCATTTTTTCCATTATTTTGCCTGTTACACAAGTCAGAGATATCGGGCGATAATTGGTAGCTTTTGTGCTATCTTTGTTTGGTTTGGCAATCGGTACTACTATTGCATTATTCCAACTGGGCGGAAATGGTTGTTCTATCCATAAAAGGTTGTAAATTTTTAGTAGATGAAGTTTGCTAGTATGTGTAAGATTTTTGATGAGTGCTAATGGTATACCGGCTGGGCCTGGGCTGATTGATTTGCAGGATCGTATGGCTGCTATAAATTCTTGACTGGTAAATTCTTGATTAATTTATTGGGAACTCTCGTTAGGTTCTTTAGCGTTCAGGTTAGATGGGATTGGGTATTCCTTTTCTGTTGTGTTTTTGTATTTGATGAACTCTTCCAGATAATTATTGTCAGTTGAGTTCTTAATAAATGCTTCTCCCAAGAGATCAGCTATATCTGGTATATCTTGGATAGTTTCATTCTGGTCATCTAGCATCACAGTTGTGAAGTGAGGGCTTTTTGTTCCTTGGATTCTTTGTATGGCATTCCATATATATTTGGTAGGTGAATGCGGATTGAGGGTTTTTAGGAATACTTTCCAAGCCTCTGCTTTACTCTCCTTGATGGTGTGCCTGGCTTGAGCTCGCCGTTTTTTATATTCGATTTTTCGTTCTGTGGAGGGTGTTTTGCGAAATTTGTAGAAGGCATTTCTTGCTGCCTGGGTAGTAATGGCACATCTTTGGTTCCACCATGGCACTTTTGGATGGTGTCGGTGTGACGTGGTCTTAGTGTATGGAATGGCTAAGTCGGCTGATATTCGTAGTTGATTTATGAAATTTTCAAACATTTCTAAACCGGAACTGTTGACCATATTTTTATCAGTGTTTGTAACAAATTCATCCATAGTCTGTGTAAAGTATTCCCAGTTAGCTTTGTTTATATTCCAAGATGATGTATGGGGGAGGGTCCTGTTGATAGAGGTAGGATTGTGCAGGTCTATATAGATTGGGTGGTGATCACTGTCTCACAGGTTATCATCTGTGTTCCAGTTGAGATGATAAGCCAGGCCTGCTGAACATATACTCAGGTCGATTGCACTAGATTTACCTATTGCCGTGGCGAAATGGGTTGGTCTTCCGTCATTTAGAATTATCAGGTTGTTATCATCGATCCATTTTTCCATGAGTGGTCCTCTATTGTTGGTCAGTTGGCAACCCCATAGTTGATTATGACTATTGAAGTCGCCGGTTATAATAAAAGGTTCTGGGAGTTTACGGACTAGTTGCTCTAAGATATCATTGTTGTCGATCGATAACGAGTTTGGTAGGTAAATGTTGCATATTGTTATTGGGTAAGGGGCTCTGATTTGTATTGCTAAAGCTTCAAGAGGAGTATTAATATTAATCATCTCAGATAGAATGTTAACCTTAACATATATGGCTACTCCACCACTCGCAATTGCACTGTTTGCTCTATTTTTGTGAAATGTTTTGAAGTAATTAATTCTTTCTGTATATTTGCATGTAAAATTTGTTTCTTGGAAGCACATAATCGACGGGTTGTACTGGTATTTTAACATTTGTATTTGTTCCCGTCTGGGTGAAAAACCATTAATATTCCACTGTGCTATTAACATAATTTGTGAATTATTTTATTTATTTAAGCTTCTATTGGTTTCGTCGTCACTGGCCTCTGATCTGCTGGAAATTTCCTCTTCTTACGAGTTTGTCTCTATTTGGTTAACAATTCTTGAAAATCTATTTTTCACCCTTCTAGATGTTAAAAATGGGTAAAGAGATTTTAGTTTTTTGCTAAATGTATTGCTGTCGTTGGTAAACGAGGAAATTAGTTCGCCTATGTTGTTTGTTCCATAGGTGTTTTCGATGAAGCTTTTTAGCTGTAAGAAGTTAAATTCGTAATCTTTAGGGTAGATTGTGATAATTTTTCTTATGGGTTCTAGTGCAGTGTCGATTGCCTCTTTAGGGAAGGTGTGGTTGTTTTTGGATTTTTTTACTATGTGCTTAGAATTGGATGCTGGAGTTTTGAACATCTTGTCTTCATATTGAATTTCCATAGAAATGCTGTTGTCTATGTCCGAGTTAGTTGTTGACCCAGTTGAGGATTCAGGATGTGCTCGTATCTGAGGGTTGAGAGGTGTCGTTTTCTCAGTATCGGTGGTTAGGAATGACAGTAGATCTGTGTTTGTATTCATGTCACTTTTTCCCTTTTGTATTCATGTCACTTTTCCCAGATTTACTGGGGTGGTTATATTTGACCTTGTTTCCGGGTTAATATTCTGCGCGGGACAATCTTTAGCTTGGTGTCCTTCCTTTTTACAGAGAAAGCATGTGAGGGAGTCCCCTAAAAAGTATATCCAATAATTAGTGTCGTCGAAGTTGACTTGAGTGCTTTCTGGTAATTTATGAAGGTCATCCGCTTGTATGTAAGTTTGTCTACCGAAACTACTATGTGTGTAAAGCTTTCTTCGTTTACTACTTCGTTAAACTACTTTACTATGTGTGTAAAGCCTTCTTTTTTTAATCCTGCTCTTAGGAATGATATCGGTGAGGCTAGTTTGCATTGCATTTATTAAGTATTTCTTCTAAGTGTGCGTGGGGGATTATCGGTGGCACATTGGAGATAATAATTCGTTTGTTTTGGGTGACTAACGAACGCATTCTTAGCATAGTTCCATTAACATTTAAATTCTTAAACTTGATGGTGAGATCATCAGCTAGTTCTTTTGTTGCTAACTAAACACATATTCTATTGTTTGATATTCTGGATACAAAACAAATGTTGGATGCTGGAGTGAAATTCGAGATGGCTTTTACGTAGTCTTTAATTGGTACTCCATTGATTCCCTCTAAGAGAATTGCCTGTTCTTTTGTAGGGAAGTAATCTAATTGTATGACTCTTGCGTAACTAGAATGAACGTTGTCGGTATTTTTAGATAAGGGGTTGCCTCTGTTGTCAGAGGCCTCCGAATTTTGTGTATTACTCATAATACACCTTGGTGTAGTGATACACCTCACTTCAATCACTTCTGTAATAAACTATAGAATGTAAGACCACTCGTTAACACGCGTCCGACCTGCTCGAGTGCTCGAACACAACTGGCAAATAATTTATAACGATGATTTTTGTTTATAAGCAATCTTTATATAATATGACATTGCAAGCGAAATGAATTCACTCAACAAAATTTTTTTTTTTAATTTTTATTTAGAGTCGGTTTTTTAACTGTTGTGATCCTATCGCCGACTTTAATTGTTGGGAGTGGTACGTTGGGGTCTTTTTGGGTTGTGAAAATCTTAATCTACCCGGCAAGGGTCGAATATCAACCAAGATGGTTTCTAAGACCAGCTTGGGATTCGAACCCACGCCTGGCCGGTGGAGCCAGTCCGAGCGGTCTAAGGCGCATGGCTTATAGACCGCTCGGCTAACCTCACCGGTTAACAAAAAATTGGTTTTTTTCACATTTTTGATTTTTCACCAATGCTTATCATGTTATTATTTATTATTTAAATAGTTGATAAAATTTAAATTATTAAGTTTAATTAATATTACTAAGAAAATACAACTACTTTCAGTTCCGGTTTTTTGTAAAGAGCATCATATGATGACAATACAAAAATTAAAAATTATATTAGCGAATAAGTTATTATAAGGATAATATTAGTTAAAAATTTATAAGAGAATATTTATAAAATAAAGTCCTTTTTCAAAACCAAAAAAAAAAAAACACCGGTTAACAAAATAATTATTAACTGTTAAAAAATAGTTGTTAATTATTAACAAATACTTATTAACTATTAATAAATGTACTTTCCTCCCAAATAAATATTTATTGAATTTTAAGACATATTTATTAAAATTGAATTAATTAAATAATTAATTGTCTTAAAATAAATTCAATTATTAATAGTCAATAAATCCTTCAATCAGTGTGAGTTAAAAATTTGATTGCTACTTAATTCTTTATATTTGTGAATGAACAATTTTTCAAAATAATTTATAGTCAAGCTTGACATCAACTTTCACAGCAATCTCATTACAACTTTTAGCCAGTCTTCTACAAATGAATTCTCGTCAATAACTTTAGTTCAGATGTCGGTGTAGATTTGTTTAAATTTCTAAAGCAATTGCAGTAGAGATTCAATACAGATTCCTGCAGTGAAAGATTTTGAGTGAACTTTGATACAACTTGGCTAAAATCCCGTCAGTGTAGGTTTCTTGACTCAAAGTGTGGCTATCAGGGTAGTTTGTTTATTCGTATCATAACCTCGGTCACTTCATCTAGTACTGGAACCTTGATTCATAGTTGGTTGTGTGTGTTTATTTGGATTGAAGAAAAAAATTTTTTGAATATGCTTTTTTTTTTTTACTTATGTTTTTCTTTTTATTTTTCTTAAATAATTAAATAATTGAATAAATGTTAATTATTTAGATTTAAGCGCCATTAATGATAATTGCAATAAGTATCTATGTTATATTATTATAAAATTTAAACGATGTACATGATTTAAATAACCCTGTCATTGGCCGAATGGCTGTTGGGTTTTTAATTAAATTAAATAAATAAATAAATAAATATGGCATCTAAATCAGGACTTTTTAAATGCTGCAATCATTAAACTTGGAAAATCATATTGCAAAAAAGGGATTAAGGCTTGCTTCTAAAAAGTTTCAACATTCATGGAATTTGAATCGTTTTGATTAGTTATGTGCGCCTTGCAGAAAAATTATGAGTTCTGTAAAATCTTCATCAAATGCTTTAAGCAGTGACAGTGACATGAACGCAAGTGATTACGATGCTGAAGATAACAACAGTGTTACTACCGAAAATGATTTTGTTTATGATAACAATATTGTGGCAGGTAATTTCGACATCAGAACTGAGAGCTCTCTGACATCTGTCTCAGCATCCACTCATTATTCTTTTTCAGGTTTGATTTTTTTTATTGGAGTTTTTGTCCACTAATCGGTTTTTTTTAGGGTTAAAGTCAGTGTCAGGTAAATAAATCACTCGTACCTTATCAGAGTTGAGTATCGATACTCAATTACCTGTTATTAATCAAGCTTTGCTTTTATTAAATATAACACCGCTACATCAATACGCAGTAAGCGATTCATTTTATTTAAGTAGCAAATATAATGAAATTTGCTCTACTTTCGCGAAATTATTAAGCCTAGATAATGGATTTAACCACTATGAGAATTCACTTAACTAACAGAAAATTCTCGAAAATCTGAAAATTTGACGATAAAGCAACGTCTCGAACTGTAAAATTATAAATTTTTACACTTTTACCTTCTAATTAGAGCATCCATATCTGATAATAATGATCATGACCCTGTCGCCGTTCATGTATTTCTGAAGATTGTTACCGATTTTATAAAAGAATTAGACCGCAATGCAGCTAAAGTTTTGTACTTTTCGGATGGAGCTCCACAACAATTTAAGAGCTTTAAGAATTTTGTTAATATTTATTATCACAAAGAAGACTATAACTTAGATACTGAGCGACCTTTTTTCGCAACAGCACATGGTAAAGGGCCATGTGATAGTATTGGAGAAGCGATAAAAATAAAAGCAGCAAGAGCAAGCCGTCAACGGCCACTTGATGACCAAATAACCACTGTAATAGAGTTGTACAACTAAGCGTGGAGACCAACAATATCAAATATTGTTGTCAAATTTTCACCTGAAAGAGACTATACTGAGGCAAAAAAAAAAGATTATATTCGTAATACCACCCTAGTGGAAATAAGATTTTGTCAGTAGTCTGAATCATTATTGTGGGACTCTGAATCAAAATGCCACCAGTCTGAATCTCTCTGAAAATGTTGTCATAAGAGTCGGTAAGTTAGATAAAAGCAGATTTTGTTGTTTTAGGTTATTATTTGACATAAATTTCGGACTCCGCAAGAAGACTGAATCAGACTTATTCGATGCTGTTGACAAAATTTCAAATGTGAAAGAATCAGACTTTTTCAGAGATATTATGAAATAATATTAATAACTTTTATTTCTTGAAATAATGATATCAATTTATCGTTGTTATAAACAAATCATTTTATAGCGAATCTATATTTTCCCAAATTGTTATTAAGAGTTGATAAGATTTATTTAGTTTAACAGTAAAAAAAAAAAGAGATTATTTCTTTTCAAAAAATTTACTTATCAGAACTGGAGAAAATGAAAATTAAAATATAAACAAGAATTAATGCATGTTTTGTAAAAATTTTTTTTTCAAATCATATTTTCATTACAAAAATACTTTAATGCGCATCAAATCGGTCATAGTTGAGTAATTCAAAACTTCAACTGCTAGAATTTATTGATACTAAGTTCATTTTAGTCTACGAACCCTGATAAAACAAAAGGATTCAAAAGAATTAGAAATAAATTGATTTTTAATCATTTTTAATGATTTCTAATCCTTCCAATTCTTTCTCTTATGGGCGTTTAACACGGAGAAATTCTTTTTGATTCTCTTTTTTAATCAGAGAATTTACAATTGAAATCTTTGAGTATTCTTAGTTTCTAATAGATGGCGTACGGTTAGAAAATTTTTTCCTACCTAGAAAGTTAATTTATCCATGTGATAGTCTCAATTAAATACCGATTGGATTCACTCTTCGAGTAGTATCTGTATTCAGCAGCAATTGCACTTTATTTGCTGTTGATGTTTTTGACTTGCTCAACTATGAGCGATTTGATGCGCATTGAAGTATTTTTGTAATGAAAATATGATTTGAAAAAAAAAATTTTTACAAAACATGCATTAATTCTTGTTTATATTTTAATATTTAATTTTGTCCAGTTCTAATAAGTAATTTTTATTCAACTCTTAATAACCCTTTGAGTAAATATAGATTCGCTATAAAATGATTTGTTTATAACAACGATAAATTGATATCGTTATTTCAAGATATAAAAGTTATTAATATTACTTCATAATATCTCTGAAAAAGTCTGATTCTTTCACATTTGAAATTTTGTCAACAGCATCGAATAAGTCTGATTCAGTCTTCTTGCGGAGTCCGAAATTTATGTCAAATAATAACCTAAAACAACAACATCTGCTTTTATCTAACTTACCGACTCTTATGACAACATTTTTAGAGAGATTCAGACTGGTGGGATTTTGTTTCAGAGTCCCACAATAATGATTCAGACTACTGACAGAATCTTATTTCCACCAGGGCATACCGCTAAGACTATAACAAGAACTCAAAAATTTCATTTAGTTATTCCCAGGAGCAACGGAAACATATTAATTAAGGAGTATTCAAATTTACAAAACTGTCGTTTATGTAAAATATTAAAAAAAAAACACGAAAATAAATAAAAACGGTTGTCAATAGTTACTCATAAATAAAATTAGCCTTTCTTTATTTCTTTAAAATTCCTATTTGGGGCAAAAATATATCAAAATAAATCTATTACAAGTAAAAAAAAGAAGTACAGAGTTAAAAATATGGTACTGATGATAATTTATAGCAGAAAACAAAAATTTTTCAACTGTTAAAAATTGATAAAAAATAGTAATTATGTAAGGCCCCTTACTCGACTGGGCTTTAAAGTTGAAGGATGGATAGAAGTTAAAAATAGCAAATTTTTAAAAAAATCGACGGGTACAGAAAATTTGGGAAACACGATTAAAAATTTAAAATTTAAAAATCTCAATGAAAACTAATTTGAATGTTTCGTTTATATTTTTTTCTGAAAAGGGCATTTAAAAACGAAAATTTTGAAAAAAAAAAACATTTGAATTTCGACCATTATTAAGAAAGTTACGAGCAAAAAAGTTATGAGCGAAAAACTAAAAAACGAGCGGTTTCTTTGAAAATTCGAAATTTTTTTAACCAGTGATAAAAAAAATCTCAAAATTTATCAGAAGGCCTCTTTGGAGGAGGGGGGGGGAACTAAAAAATACTAAAAAATTGAGAATATTTAAAATTCATTTTTAAAACCGTCCGATTCGGTGTGATATGCCCCATAAGTAACTAATAATTTTTTAAGTATAAAATTTAAAAAATTAAGAAGTTTGGCTACCACTCCTGGATTGTGGTGTTACTATTGGAATTTCTACTTCATTTTTTTTTTGTGTATGTGTATCCAGCTCATGATTTTCCAGATGTATGTCTATTAGATTTATGAAAGTATAAGATGATCGAAGTTCTATTGTATACGTAATATCTACTTAAATGGAATTTGATTGAAGTAATCTTGGAGTTCAGAAAAGTTGTAAATTGTTTGTCTTCTACAAAAATGGAATTTGATCTAGTTTAATTATCAAGAAACTTGAAACTTTTCTTCACTGTAGGATGTACTGGATCAAGATTTATTTAAATAGATAAATACGTACACCATAATTTTGATATTTTAATATCTCGGTATACTGACGTAATACTAAAAAATCGAAACTCAGATTCGTTCAGATCTATATAAAGCATTCCACACCAAATCAAATGGTTTTAAAAATTTTTATTTTTAATTTCCGTTATTTTTTTATATTTTATAGTACTCATCAAAAAACTCATCCTCCTAAATTTTGAGATTTTTTTGGGGATTAGTTCAAAAGATATGAAATTAAAATAAAAAACCACTCTCTTCATGATTTTTAGCTTACATTTTTTTTAAAAAATAGTTTAAATAAAAAAAACTCAAAGACCAAAAAAGTTTCGTTTTTCTATGTACTTTTAGAAAAAAAAATGTGAATAATTCTTTGGAAAATTTTTCCGCGCTATTTTCGAGTTTTAAGACTTTAAAGTCATTTTCTGAAAATTATGCGTATTTTGATTTTCCTAAAAATTTGTGACAACAAACAACCATCTATTTTACAACTCTTCGGGAGGTTGCAATCGTGGAACGTCCGTGGCTACTATTTTTTTTTGATTTTTGGAAATTAAAAAAATTTTTTTTTCCTATTAAAAAAACATTAATTGCTATTTTTGTCATTATAAATTATTTTATACATCATTTTTCAGTATTTGCATACAATTCTGCGCAATCAAAAGATTTATTAAATAGGTCGTTAAATTTATGTTAAAACAATGAAAACGGTATGAAGTTTCCGTAGTTCTGTCTTAATTTTGACGGTAAACACTAGTAAAAGCTAGAAAGATAACCTGCTTAACTTTATACCGCTTTTACTGTAATAGTTTAACTGAATCATTTTCTAACTTTTGAAATAGATTTGTTATTTTCCACTTGAAAGCTCTGCTTGTTATTTCATTATCTCGACAATACCGATAGCTCTATCGATTATTTATCCACCGCCACTAACCTAAATTGTATGTGTTGCACTGTTTATTGTTGGAAATTCACTTTTACCTGTTTTATGTCTATTAACTCGTTGTTGTTTAATAAACATTACGTTATCGAGTCTAAACTTTGATTCCATAATTGATGTAATCCACTGAAAATTAATAACCATAGAAAGTCAGGGATTAAGACGAGCGTCTAAAAACTTACAAAAATTATAACAAAAATAGCAATTAATGATTTTTAATAGGAAAAAAAAAAAGAATTATTTACTTTTCAAAAATCAAGAAGAAAATGGTCGCCATGAAGATCCCACGATCGCTACCACCTGAAGAATTGTGGAATAGATAGTAGTTTGTTGTCACAAATTTTCAGGAAAATCAAAATATGCATGATTTCCAGAAATTGACTTTAAAGTTTTAAAACTCGAAAATAACGCGAAAAAATTTTTCCAAAAATTATTCCTATTTTTTTTCTAAAAGAACATGGAAAAACGAAACTTTTTAATCCTTTGAGTTTCTTTATTTAAACCATTTTTTAAAAAGCTATAAACAAAAAATCATGAAGAGAGCGGTTTTTTTGAAAATTTCATATCTTTTGAACCAATGATCAAAAAAATCTCAAAATGTAGGAGGATGAGTCTTGTGGTAAGTACTAAAAAATATTGAAAAAATGACAGAAATTAAAATTTTTAAAACCGTCCGATTTGGCGTGAAAAGTCCTATATAGATATAAGAACTTGCTACCGGAAAATTATAAAATTAACCTTATAAATTATGATTATGGCTATAGTTGAAAGGAGACAAGGGATCAGATGGCTTACCTGGGATACCAGGTAAAGATGGTCAACGAGGCTTACCTGGTCCACCAGGACCTCCTGGTCCTCCTGGTCTATCACTTGTTGGTCAAAAGGGTGAACCAGGGATTGGTCGAAGCTACAATTCTGGAGAAAAAGATTATTATGGATCTCGTCCAGGTATATTTTTTTTACTAAATGTGATTCAATTCATTTTGATTATTGCTAATTACTCAACTGCCTACATGCAACCAGGATCACGAAGTAATATTGAAGAATTAAAAGTCATTCAAGAATTAAAACAATTAAAAGACTTAAAAGATTATTTAGGTAAAATTTTTTTTTATAAGAATTATTTAAACCAACACTTTTCACAGTTACTATACATACAATTCACGCAAAGATTGTGAAGATGTCACGATTTCTTATCTTCTAGATCAATTTTCACTAGAGATATTAAACTTGTCTTATCCCGGAAGGAGGAAACGGTTATTTCAGATCTCGTTAGAGGCTTAACCTTTCGGTTAGAGATTACCTCCTGTATCGTTAATGAATATTTACCCAAAGCTGCCGATTTTAGGCCTCATTCGAGGCTTAAGAAAGAGAAATTCTTCCCATCCCCCTTGCGTCTATGGTTTCTATAGTGCTGGGTAGCACGTACTTCTAAGGTCCGTAAGTTGTCAGTATATACTCCGATTCACGCTGGCAAGGACTTGGTCTGTTCAAACTTTTAACAAGACCGTTTCTCACCAATGGGGGTAGGGAACGTTTCATATTTTAGTTTTGTGTCTTTGGCTTGACTTATCGAAGAAATGTTTAGCTTCTTCTGGCACCAACCATACACTGTGACTCTAAAAAGAATCACCTCCATCTACCCTTACTACTTGCAAATAAATCCAGGAATTTTCTTTAATTGCTCATTTATTTAACACAACATCATACAAACCATAAACGAAATTTTAAGATACATTATTAAGAAAAAGAAAAAAATTAATACTTCAGCATGTCCACTTGAAGCTCTTGAAGTTCCTGCGACCTTACCACTTGTAATGAACAACTTAAGCAAGCCTGGCACCACTTTGCGCCTTTTTGATGATATTTCTATCAACTGTTTCACCCAGTAGATCAAGTCAAACGCTAGTTGCTTTGACAGCTTTCACGCAGATTGCCTGTGTCGAATGCTGTCCACCTTAGATCCAAAGGTCGGCCAAAAGGTGACTAGCTCTCGCTGCGACACATCCTCTTTTGCACGAATAGCTAGAAGCGTAAAATCATGAACAATTTCCTCGATGCTAATAGCAGCAATATCGCTGTGTGTCTGGAGACTTGGAAAAGGCTGTCCTGGTCAAGGGGACAACTCTTAAACTACTCAATCAGCCCTTCAACATTCTAGATACTTGATCTAACAGATGACCTAGCTTCTTTCCGAGAACACCTCGAAAACGCATGCGCGAAAGCTAACAAAATAGTATCCAACCTGTCGAGAATCATGACCCGTGGGTCATACACAGTGGGACCACGAACAAGAAAAAGGAGAGTACTTCTAGAAGTAGTCCACTCGATATTACTCTACGGAGCGGAGATATAGGCAGATATCCTTAAGCAGAAGATTTACCGGCGCAAGATAGCGGCAGTGCAACGACGAGGAGCGCTCACAGCCACCTGCATCTACCGCACGATTTCAGAAGCAGCTGTATTTGTCGTAGCAGGAGCCACCCCAATCGAATTACTAGCATTGATGAGGGCGAAAATCTACGACGCCAAAATAAATAGTGACAACTCTAAGGAGGCTCGAGCGAAGATAAAGATGGAAACGTTACATGAGTGGCAGAACCGACGGACAACCGGGGAAATAGGCAGATAGACGGAGCACTTGATTCCACACATCAGCGTCTGGCTCTCTCGGAAGCACGGGGACACGGACAGAATCGACGACGCCGAAAACACTTTCTTCTAGTGTGTACGATGAAAGGACTACAGAAGCAACACCGACGATACTCTTGACACCACGCTCTCCCCGGAGGTAACCTGCATGCTCAAAAAGAAGAAAACTGGTCAGCTGTTGCAACCTATGCGCAGCGCCTTTTTAAAAGAAAAACTCGCAGGAAGGGACTAGTAACCAGGAGTAGGCGTCATGAGACGCAACACGAACTGCATTGAAGTAATGCTTACTCGGTTCCGATCCAGTTTTCCTTATAACATCTATGGGGAAACAAGAGACGAGTTTCTTTAGTGGGCAAGAATCCCACACTACCGATCATCATCCTTCAATGATAGCTGTGTCTTTGGAAGATTTTTT
>JZSA01003032.1:0-29754 GCA_000956155.1 Cotesia vestalis
TCATGCCATATATTGGCCATAGATTACATACGGTGATGTTTCGTCCGAAACGTACATACTGTAGATAGCTAAAGCTACTATTTATTAATAAATATAGTTTAAAAAAACTAAAAAAACACGCTTTTAAAGAATATTTTGAACTACAAAGTTAAAAATATATATAGTTTAAAAAAACTAAAGAACACGCTTTTATAAATAATATCGAACTAAAAAGTGGAAAATAAAAAGTGGAAAATAATTTTAAAAATAAACTTAAAAAAGTAGTATATAAAAAATACTAGCAGAACTGAGAGAAAAGCGTGGGGCGCTCGATATATGAAAATTATGGCACAAGGCGCCCCACGATTTTCTCTCAGTTCTGCTAGTATTTTTTATATACTACTTTTTTGAGTTTATTTTTAAAATTATGTTCCACTTTTTATTTTCCACTTTTTAGTTCGATATTAT
This sequence comes from Cotesia vestalis, assembly GCA_000956155.1. NCBI lineage: Eukaryota > Metazoa > Arthropoda > Insecta > Hymenoptera > Braconidae > Cotesia > Cotesia vestalis. The sequence goes on from JZSA01003032.1 coordinate 448, forward strand.
TTATAAAAGCGTGTTCTTTAGTTTTTTTAAACTATATTTATTATAGTTCGGTTTTCTATAAAAAGCGTGTTTTTTAGTTTTTACCCGCTTTTTATTAGCTTCACTTGTATGTATGTTTGTATGTTTGTTGTTGTTGTTGTTGTTGTTGTTGTTGTTGTTGTTGTTGTTGTTGTTGTTGTTGTTTATTCTTTGCTTGTTCTTTATTCCGTTAAAATGGAACTTTAGTACTGTTACGTCCCAGAAAATTTAACTTTAAAATTTAATTAATTTTTTTTTAGAATTAAATTATTATTCCACGAAATCAAATGCAATAAAAATTCCGTTGATTCGCAGGTGGTTATCACCAGCGAGGCAACGGAAATCTTACGAGATAAGACTCTCCGAGGCGACGCTGCTGCCCGGGCTAGACAAAACATATGCGTCAGCATGGGACCCGGGCCTCAGCGTCGTTCTCTGGCAGCAACCTGAGATCAAAGATGGCTGATGCTAATTTATAAAACTGATTAACGAGATCATCCAGTCAGTAATCAGCGAGACTTCTCTGAGCACAGAACGCTGCTTAGCTGACCGGACCTCTCCCTCTAAATTTTGAATAAACCTATTATAACCGAACTCTACGTTAGTTCCACATTATTGGTCCCACAGGGGTGAGCGCTTTTAAGATGTTCCACCTTTAAACAGTACTCCCCTTCTTCTTAACTAATCGAATTCATGCTCCGGGGAAGACGTTCCAAATAGAATCAGGTCTTTCGGTCCAATAAAGATTCTCAATTGTTCGGAAAGCGTTCCGCGATTGGTGAGTGAATCTGTGAGTGACAGTTCTGTAGTGACCGTTGTCAAATCACCGGTCGGTACCAACCCCCTCGAGGATTCGCCCGCTTCACCGTCGTCGTCGTCAGGAAGTCCAATCGCTCGGAGGGTCTAGGACCAAGGGCTGCCAGCCTATTAGACCAACGTCGAACGGGATTGGACCATTATCAAGGCTGACCTGCCACTCGAGGCGGAACCACCTGGTGCAACCATCCATTCCACGATCCTCGCTACGGTCAAAAGCCCGCTGGCTGGAAAGGAAGGGTATAATATGGGGAGAATTATGGGGCCCTTAAAGGTAAGGTCTTTTTAACCAATAATTAAGGAAATTACGAAAAAGCTTATTTGTGACGGGTGTTCCAGGGATCTATCGATCACCTAACTCCACCCACCTGGGAAATTTAAATTCTTTCATAACCCCGAAATTCTGGGATGTAACAGTACCTTTTGTCAGAAGATTTTCCCTTTTCATTTTCGAAGCCGATATTTCAGCTGCTTCTTCTGAGAGTTTAGCTTCTCTTGATAAATCATTTAGATGTTTTGGTCGTATTTTTCTGGTTTTTTCTCTTCACCGATCAAGCTTTCCGACTTTGACGAGGACAATGTCAACTCGTCGTCGGAAACTCATTCTCATATTCTAGCGCTTTCCTGCAAAACATCGCGCCTTCGCTGGCTTCGATACTACGAAATGTTGACAAGCAAGTTATTCTGCCGTCAAAAGGCAGTTGTCATCGTAGTCCAAACACTCCGTGATAGCAGGTTTTTTTTCTAAATCTTTCTATAATTAATTTGAATCAGGATGTTGTAGACCAAAATAATGTTATGTTTTCTATTTCATTTATTTTAACATGCGATGTTTCATCAGTTCTATTCTGATATCATCAGGTACCTTAAAATTTTACAATATAAAAACACATAGTCCTCAATTTACAAAAATTACTGAGCATGATATTGATTAATATAAAAAATAGTGTATTACACATCTAGGGAAGTAAAGTAAGAAATGTCTCTCAGCTTCGCCTCGGCCAACAATTACATGTGATCTGAGGAGTTCTTACTTTATTTCCCGAGGAGTGTATGTTATTTATTTGCTCGGCGAAGGCAGAAAAAGGCCAATTCGCTTAGCGCAGCGGGCCGAAAGTTGACGCTTTCTGACCGTCGAGCAAAAATAACATTTTTATTCTTATATTTAGAATCGGTAATAAATAAAATAAGCCATATCCAATTAAGTATATTAACCTTGTCAACAATATGTTTAAAAAATTCTTCTATTATTTTCTAGTTAATATTGACAAGTAACAAATTATCAACAATAACCTTCAAATAAACAGGTCATCAGGTTTCAGTCTTTACTTCTTCGAAGATGCTAACTTTAAAACTTTTAAAGTTAGTTAAATTAACTTTTTTAACGTCCCGCTAAGAAAATCAATGATTTTCGAAAAATCTGGAAGTTATTGGTTTTACCCCGTTTTGCAAAAGTCGAGGTTTCAACAGATCTCGACGTTTCGAAGCCCTAGGAAGTTTCCCTGACTATCTTTACGATGATATCTGTACGTCTGTGTCTGTCTGTGTGTGTGTGTGTGTGTGTGTGTGTGTGTGTGTGTGTGTGTGTGTGTGTGTGTCCGTATGTGACCCTCTTATAATTTTTGAACGGTTTGACCGATTTCATCGCGGCTAGTGCCATTCGAAATAGCTTGACCGAAGTTAGATTTTGAATACAATTCGTACCGATTCGAACCAGTAGATTTTGAAAAATCTCTAAAAAACTATGAAAAAAAATGTTTTTCAAGTGTTGGATTTTCGGAATAACTCTTAAACGGCTTTACTGATCGATTACAAAAATTAATCAGCTCTCAACATAAAAAATCACGCCGATCGCTACTGGTCCCGTCAAAATCGATTGACTCGTTCGTGAGATATCGTCGTCTAAAAAAATAAAAAAAAATGTTTTTTTAAGAATTTCTATAAAAATTTAAGTTTAAATAGTTTACGCTTCATAATTCTTTAAAGAGCTTAAAAAACTGCGTTTAATGCCGTAAACTGCAAAAAAATCGGTTGATTCATTCAAAAGTTATTGCGGTTTGAAAAATCAAAAAATAGTGTTCTATGAAATTTCTATCAAACTTTCGAGCTCAAAAGCATAGAACAGCTATTTGAGCTCGAAATAACAGAAAAACTATACTTTCGAGCTGAGAAAGCTAAAAAACAAAATAACTGATATGTTGAGCGCTTGGGTATGAAGTTAGCGGGAAGTTGCAGGGATGACCTTTATGTTCAACCGTTTTTCTAATTTTTATTCAGTGTGATTGTGAGTACCCTAGCAGATCGGTTTATGCTCAGTATACACCAAGTATACATAGTGTATACGTGTCAAATTCATCCAAAGTATACGCCGAGTATACACCAAAAATTTTTTTAAAGTCCCCGAGTTTGAAATTTTTCTAAGTGTTGAATTGAAAATTTTTTTTAATTTATCAGTAGCAATAGGCTACAAACTGCCAGAAACTGATAAATTTATTGAAATTAAGGTACCATGTTCTAGTGTATGATGTATGCCGGGCTTATACCGTCATAAAATTTCAAAGTCCCCGAGTTCGAAATTTTTCTGTGTTGAATTAAAAAATTTTTTTTAATTTATCAATAACAATTGGCTACAAACTGCCAGAAAGGCGTGTAACAAAAGTTCTATTATAAGTCCAAACAAAATTGTTAGTTTAAAGAAAAAATTTTTTTATTTCTGCACGTTTCATACAAAAACGCGTTGATTTCCGAAAAAAAATTTTTTTTATATGCCCTTATGGCTTTTCACCAGGACCTTTTGCCGGTATACGCCCTAATGACATCTGAAACGCGATATGTTACTAAAATTATCAACATTTTTGACCGAAAGATAAATCAATAGTAGGTTACCACCAACATTCCAGATCGAGTCACCGCACGGTTTGTAATTAATTAATTTTTGGAATTCTTTCTTTTACGTGTCGACGCATGGAGAACCGATAAAGTTAGTATAAAGTCTAGTTGCATCACTCGTAAAGTACGAAAGATTTCATACTATTTTTATCGGCTCTCGAAATTTTTTAGAGGTATAAAATCAGCTTTTCATATATTCATAAAATTTTTTCTGGTGTTAAATCATTTATTCATTCCAAAGCTTCTACGTTATTATTTGTAAGCCTTTCAAAATTTTTCATGATGAAGACTGAAAATAATTTCAGTGTATATCTGGTGTATACGCATCCTATATGATTCGAATTCACACCGAGTATATTAAATGTATTCTTTTTCTGTACTCGGTGTATTTTTAATAGGCACCAAGTATACGTACTGTATCCCCCCAGTATACACCACACCAAGTTTACACCAAATTAACTCCGAGATTACACAGTGTATACGGATCCGCTAGGGTAAGTCATTAATATCACAACTTACCTATTACCAGCACATCGATCCAAGTTATAGAAAGTAGTTTCAGTCCAATATTCCGATAGGTAGTTGACTACTTTTCTAAACATTTGTTTTTCCTATTATTTTCTTGATTCAGTATAATTTTAGTCTCCGTAACCTTCAAAGGTTTTGGCAAGTAAATTTAATTTTTTTAATTTTCACTCGAGCAGCTCTCAGTTGCTTATCAATTGTTCTAAAGCTTTTGTATTAATAACTGAGTCGAATCGTTTACTGTAACAAAATATTGCTTTTTATATGAATTGCTTAAAATCGAAAGAATGAGGTGTAACGTTCTGGATTTTTAGGATTTTTTCCAGTTAAATGTTTTTTATATAATTTTATAATTGTAAAACTCCAGGCTGGCCTCGTTAGATGATCGATCGACCTCCGGTGGGCCTATTGCTGAACTCTCTCTTATTTTAAAAGGATTTTAAATAAGGTTTTGTTTGAATAACAAGTTAATTATATTAAGATAGTATATAGTATATAGTATAAGTATACAGTCGCATTTTTGTTAGTCATTTTACAATAGTATTAAAAGTGGAGTAATTTATCATCTACATTGTATATTTGATATTATTAAATTCAGAAAAAATTCCTGATCATTCGTAAATATAAATTGTGAAAGTGCATTGATTATTTAATTAATATTGGCTTTTATATAAATTCATTTTGTTTTCGAGGTTAGTTTTGCAAGTGAATTTTTGTTGAATCAGTGCCGTGCCGTCACCTATCTCAGTCTTTAAATACTCACTAACTGTTTTATCTAAAGTCTTGCATACTTTGCTTCGGTGATATTGAAGATGCAGCATATGCTGTCAAATCAGGTGATGACTGTGAACAAAAACATAAATTCCACATCACGTGTGCCAAAGTAAAATACAATCTCCAATCTTCAAGTGAGGTTGTATCTTTTATTAAAAATAAATGGCCAGCATGCGTTGAAACAAATTTTATGGTGGTTATGTCATCTTTTCAAATGCAACTTTCAAAATTAAGCAAGCTAGATAAACTAGATGGACTTGAGAACTCAGCGAAGTCAATGCATGAAAAAATTGACTCTACACAAAGACAATAGGAAGATTTAGTTAACAAGTTTAGTGATTTAGAACATAGAGTAGCGACCTTGGAAAAAAATGAAAGCTCTAATGAACTCAGAGAAATATCGGAAAAGGTATTGAAGACAGCTGAAGTTATAAACAAAAGTAACTTTGAATTACGTGCATTACAGATTGAATCTGATTCGTTAGCCGATGAAATTGCGATCTCTAGATTATCTGAATCCCAAAATGAGAATATACGATCGGTTGCTAACAATTTATTACAATATTTAGATATACCAGTTGTCGACTCATGTGTCAAACTTGTTAAGAGGATAGGTAAACCTATGGAACAGACGTTCGGGCGTGTAAATCAGCGACAGCGTGATGTCCTAATCAAGTTTGAATCTAAAAATATTGTTAATGACATAATATCAAAGGCTAAGACCAAAACTATACCTGGTAATGCACTAATTAAGAATTCTAACTTCCCTGCGGACCCTGTGCGTGTACATCGAAGACACCCGTCATTTCTGTACAAATTTAGGCAACTGATTCTTAAAGAATTTAACAAATTATCTCCGAAAAATGTTTGGATTGCAGCATCGTCAGTGTTTGTACGGTTTTCCTCGGAAAAACCACCACTAAAATTACTTCCGTCTTCTGGAATGGAAATACTTCGCAAAAATCTTGAATAACATAATCTACTATCATTACCACACACTAGACACTGGAATCAATCATCATTAACTGTGTTTGGAAATTAACAAAAAGTGCCTAATAAACCAAGGACACTGGTAACATACAGGCGCTCTCTCCACGGTCCGCGCCTTTTCTGGACCTAATGCTTCAACTAAACTGAAGAGCTCTCATTCAGTGTGGCCAGATCGTGCGATTTTTTTACCCCCACTTTGTACCGTTTTCAATGTAGTCAGATGAGAGTGTCCTACAAAGTGGGGGTAAGAAACGAGCGCGATCTGGCCACACTGCTCTCATTGGTCAAAACGTCCCCTCCATAGTCACCTCGCACTTTCCCTGTGGAAAAAGTCTGATAAATCCAAATAAAATACGATGCTTGATTGGAAGTTATTGCATACTATTGTGTTTTTGAAACAGCAATTGCAGAAATTTACCGATTGACGAAAAAAATAATGGATTCATTGGATTTTATCTGGAACAGGAACGACAGATTTGATTGTATCAGTATTTCCAATTGGTTATAATCCAGAAATGTGATACTTGAATTAACCGATAGAGTCAATGAGGTTGTATCAGTAAATTACACACATTTGTTGTATAGTTTTCGATGGAATTATAATGAGTAAAAACAGATAGAAAAGTATAATTAAGTATCGGCAATTCTGAGCTACTGTTTTGATAAAGAAATTACGGATAAGTTTACAATGGTTTTCATGTAATTTTATTAGTCTAATATATATGGTACTCTTCAGTATAATTTTCCATTCTGTTAGTATATCAATCTTTATCGGACAATCCGAACCAGAAGACTATCAGATTGTATAGGTATAATCAAAATACAGATTTTCCATTCATGTACTGTTGAAAAACAGTAATTTCTGATAAAATTAATCGTTTTCAATTCTTATTTATATGTATTTTATTAGATATAAATTATATAACGCAGTGTATGAGAATTAATGAAAAAGTTTCAGCAATATATGCTTCGTTTTTTAATGTACTATTCCACTATATTACATTTAAATTAATCTGGTTTTATTCAAAAGAAAATGATCCCATTGAATGAGGCTGATCCAAATACATATTTAATATCCACGTAGTGCTCAAAAAAAGTAATTACGGTTAATTAAAATCTTCTTTTAATATTTTTTTATATGTATTTCCCCAAACCAAAAGTAATATAGCTTATAATAATATATGAGAAAGTATCGGCAATACATACATATCCTTCAACGCATGAATCCATTCTTGTTTTACATTTAGGTTTATCAGGTAACCCAAATCAAAAAATGATAAAATCGTATAGGGTTTGTTCCAATTCATTTTCTCCATTCACAAACTGTTTTAAAACAGTATTTGCAAATAAATTAGATCTTTTTTATAATTTCCTATATGTATTTTACCCAAAGAAAAGTAATATTGCTAATAAAAATCTATGATAATGTATAAGCAATGTTATAATAATTTTTGAACGTAATAATTCATCTTAGCGTTATATTAAAATTTACCAGATAAATCGAATTGAAAAATGATCAAATGACATGAGTGTTTGATCAACAATAATTGATAATATATATATATATATATATATATATATATACATATATATATATATACATATTAGCAATAATTGTACTCTGTTATATTACTTGTCAAAATTTATTTATTAGTTTATTTATTACTTAAAAAATTAAAGATAGAAAAAAAAATTTTTAGTTATCAGCGGCGTCTTCATTGCTACTAGTTTCATTTTCAGAATCAGTACTTTCTTCACTAGAACTACTACCGTCACTGGAGCTAGAAACTTTTTTTTTCTGGATTATGGCTTTACTCTTTTTCTTTTTACCATCAGCTTTTTTCTCAATTCCATTAGTCTCTTCTTCTTCAGTTTCTATAACACACAAATATTTATATACTGTGAATGAAATTTGAGGCCATAAAATGTTTAGATCTAATTTTCATCTAGAAAACTAGGATTAAATATTGTTTATGAATGTTCATTTAATTAAGTTAATGGTATCTCAATATCAGTATACAAATAACATTGATAAATTTAAATAATTCTTACTTTTAAGTGGAATTTTTTTTGGTCTTTCTAGATCTGAAATTTTTCCCCGAATATAATCCACGTAGTAGTCAATCCTCTCATTGATATGTTTTTCTGACAATTGCCTGTGTTCCTTTAGATAATGTCTGTAAATATCTGTGAAAAAATTTAATTACCTTCACTAAAATTAATTTTTTAATTAAAAATAAAATTAATTTACCTCTAACAGCAAGCATTTTCATGGGATCTAGTCTTTTTTTGGCAGGTCCTTTGGTTCTGTTGCTTCTTTTACCTGTTACACTACTATTCTTTAATACGTCTCGAGTAAATATATTTACTGCTATATTTTTTACAAAGATAGCATCAGTCTCAGCTGCAGCTTTAGCATTATTATAATCTTGAACAGTAATCCAGACATTTTGACCGCAATGAATCTACAAATATTTCTATTACAGCAATTAATAAAAAATATAAGAGACAAGCGGTTAATTGCAAGCTGTACTCTAGTGGTTAGATCTTTTCTCTTGAATTTATTGTTAAATCAGATGTTTAATCGAGCATTTTTCCGACTTGGATCAATTAATTTTTTTGCGCATTTTTATTTTCATCGCAGCATATATTTTCATATATCGAGTAATTGAAAAATGATTAATAGAAGTAAATAAACACTCCAAGTTAACGCTTGAAAAAAATTTCTATAGAATATTTAATCGCTGCTCATTTATCAAATTATGAGTCTCTTTTAAAGTTTGATAAGTAAACTTGAGATAGCTTTTCATGCAATCGACAAAAAAAAAATTGAAAAATAAGTATTTTTTAGGATACTTTTCATTACAGTAAACGCAACGATTCAATTTTCTCTACAGCAAATTAAAAATTAATGTTTCTTAAATTTTTAACCTATAATAAAATAATTAGATTCGAATTTTTTAGTTTAAATAAAAATTTACCATTTCGGTGTCTGACCGTATAAAACCAACTGGCGGAGGCACTTGTATATTTTCGAAATCTATTGCTTGAACTGCTGTCGGCACTGTTGCGCGTGTACCTGAAAATAATCATAAATATGAATTAATACATATCAGTTCTAACTTAAGTATGCATTATTATCGATCGCAAAATGTAAATTGATTCATGTTGCATGAAATGTCAATTTCTCCTTTTAAATCGTATTAGTTATGTTGGCTAACAACTTATATTTAGGGATTCAATGATGGTGCGAAGATGTATTATTAAGAGAAATTATATAAGCTAGTATATATTACGTATATATTAACTTGAAGAAAGTACGAACTATTTCGCTGTATTACTTGCAGAAATAATCTCAAAAAAATAACCAAAATAGAATTTATGATAGTTTACGAATATTGTTCTTTGTTATTTCAGTTTTATTACTTATATTAAATTGTAGAGTTTTTTAACCGATTTTGAATGAATTTAAATGGAAATGATTTATAATATATATAATATTACTTTGAATCTGCTGCCAATTTGACAAAATTGTCTGCAAAGCTGCGGTGACTACTTGCTGAAAAGCCTCTTGACTTTTTTTAATGTCTTTTATTTCCTGTCTTACTTCGTTCATAACGCCATTTTCCGATTCATTTCTTTGATTTTTGATTTTACTCTTCTGTAAGACAATAAAGTATGTTATATTAAAGCGAAATAAATTATTAATATTTGAAAAACTGATTCATTTGATTTTAATAATTTTATTACTTTAATTACGCACCTTCGAACTTTTGCTACGTTTCAGCTTTTTGTCTGAATGCTTACTTTTTTTCTTCTTCAAAGACTCATTCACAGGCTGATCGAAAGAACGAAAAAGTTCACCGGAAATCTGTAATATGGTAAATAGAAAATTCGAAAGAAACATACTGGCTTTTACATAAATAAAATGATAAAATAACTATATTATTCGTTTTGTTAGAATTCATTTGTTATGCAGTCTTTGAATGACAGGTAACAATTTATTAGTGTTTGATTATTTAAGCTTAATATTTTATAATAAATTATTTACTTAAATAGAGTTCTAAAATTCACAGTTTGATTTCTATTAGTTATGAGAAAACTTCAAATTTTCATAACTGATGGAACAGTTAAAAACTGAAAAATTGATGATGTGATTTCCAATAAATAGCTTCATTAGTTATATTGTATTTTCGCATACCAAAGGTGAAAAATATCACTAAAAAGCCTGCAACAATTTTTACCATTTTTTTGAGTAGCTAAGTAAGACGGTAAAAATTCAAATTTTGATTTAATTATTGTAAAAAATTTTTATGTTCTATTGAAGTTCGTTTCATATTTTTCATATTTGCAAGTTATAATAGAAGATAAGCACTCGAAAGAATCATAAAATATTTGGAATATTTTATAGTTACTACACTAAAAAAAAATTAACTTGATTCAAGAGAAAAATTCTTGAACCAAGAATATAATTTTGAAGAGGGTAATTGTCTTGAATCAAGACGAAAAATTCTTTAATCAAGTAAAATTTCCTTAAATCAAGAAAAATTTCCTTAAATCAAAAATTTTTCTACTCAAATCAAGAATATTCAGTTCTTCAAAATTATATACTTGGTTCAAGAACATTTTTTTTATGTGTACTTATGTACGATATCCACTTATTTTTTTATCGATAAAATATGAAGCTTAATATATTCTCTACACGTAAAAAATATTAATTTTTATTAAAAATTATTACGTTATTATCATATTATCATGATAAATTAATCATTGTATACATACGTCATCTTCTTGAGCGGCACTTTTTTCCAAGACAGTTTTTGTTGATCCACTTTCGACAGTATTGTTGGCATTCAGGGTAGTTGCGGTCGAGTCTTCAATCAAGTTAATTTTCTCAAGAAATTCGGGAGTTTCAGCAATCTCTGATACCGTTGGATCAACTTCTTGAGATCCACTTCTTTTTGTCTGAAAATATGTTAAGATAAAATTTGAAATTTTGCATTAAGCAGAAATAATGCAAATTCTATCAAATATTGATAAAATTTTTCATCCTTTTTTATTTCGACAGGCCAACATTATTATTTTTAATTTATTTCCTAATTTTCGTCAACTTAGAGGCGTTTTGAAACTCAAAAACTTGATTAATAAGAATCAAATGTTTTTTAAGAAAAAAAAGTCTTATGTTGAACGAATTGAAGGACATTTCAAAGTTCGACTAACAACTCGTAAAATTGTGAAAATGAATGGAATGGCAAAATTTCATAGAATTTAAAGCTCATTAAAGAATTTTTGATAAAAATCGCAATTTGAGTAATATAAAGTAAAACTTATTACAAGTGCTTTCGGAAAAACTTCACAGAAATTTATGTATGTATAAAAAAAATTTCAGTTACGTTTTCAGGGTTTTCAGTTATCTATAAATACATACATAAATAAGTTTTTGAACTTATGATATTTCTTTAATCCAAATGACAGATTTACTTGAGAAGAAACAAAATCTGTAAAAAGTTGCGCGTTAAATATAATTTTAATAGTTACATTTCTATGAAATTTACAAGACAAAAACCGCTACGGTTTAATAAATATCACTAATACTCTCAAAATTTTTAGAGTACAATATTAACATATTGTTAACCTAAATCATAATAATTTCTGAGATTTTAACATAATTTTTTAGATAGGGATGTGTTCCGCTCACGGATATTTCAATTTAAAATAATTTTTTATCATATTACTTGAGATAATTGGTCATTGTCATGGTCCTCTGATATCATTTCTTTTTGTTTATTTCCCTCGACTATATTTTGATTTGGAAGTCCATCTGGAAGCATATCATGTGCGTCGCTTTTTGTAACTGTAATAGATTTATCGTCTTTCTTAACTTGTAATTTGACTGATCCTGTTGATTACATAGATCCATTCTAGAAATATTTATAGATTGATATTAGATACCTTAAACACTTTCGAAATTGTCTAATATGAGCTATTTTTAATTATACTGACATTTTGCACCTGTCTACTACCACCATCATGACTTAAATAGCTTGTTGCTTCTCCAATGATAGAGTTTCTCTGTTTTTTAGAATCTGCCGATTTTTGGAAAAGAAAAAAAAATATATATCTATACAGTCACTCACTCCGATAAATACTTTATTATAATTTTCACTGATAGATCAATTTTTATACTACGTATGAGAAAAGTACATAAAAATTTTTTTTCCCGCATCTGCAATAGATAACTTATTACTGTAATAAATTTACTCTATTTCAGTTAGCAGTTTACTATATATCAGTGAGCATCGTTTAAGAGCTAATCTTAGAAATTTTGTATTTTTGCCTTCAATTATATTCGTTTTAAATTATTTAATTCTGATCTTTGAATGTATTTAATTATTATTATAAAAAATAAATAATATTATAATTTATAATTTAGTTTTAAATTTTTACCTTTATCCCTTTAGATTTTTTGTCTTTACGATTTTTACGAGATTTTTTGTTGGGCATAGTTTCCATCAATGATTCCGGATCACGCTTTCTTTTCTGTAAAATAGTATGAATTATCGCCGAATGTTTGAACGGAATTTAGATATTGTAAACAAAATTTTCTACATATACAATAAAAAAAAAACACTTCATAGATGTGAGATGCAAGATATGTCTAATAAATTTTATAAGCAAGAATATTTAAATTTTGATCTCATAATAAATAACAAAAGCGAAATTTTTAATTTATATAGAAAAATGAAACAATCTACAGTAAAATGGATGCAACTCACTTTGACTCCCTTCGACTTTTTTTCAATCTTCATTGAAAGTAGGTCCGATTTTTCTGGATGTAGTGTTTTTGGAGGAGTAGTCACTTCTTTCAGAACATTTTCATGATCTTCTTTACTATGATTTAATATGAATTTTGAATTTTCTTTATCATTATTGTCATGAACTTTAGTCGCCAAATTGTCATAAACTTCTGTCCCCTTATTAATAGCCTGTTAGTATTGAAATATTTAAATTTTGTTTATTCAATTAATAAAAGTTATCGAAACGTGTTGTATTGCTAAAATTTTTATATCCATTAAAATATGATTTAATATACACAGTTTAATTTTGAAAAACTTTTTAGACATACTTTCTAATTAAGCAATATTAACAATGAAAGTAAAATTACAGTAATAGTCAATGCTATAAAATAAGTTACAGATAGTGAGTTCATAGAAATTTACAAGTTATACTGCTCTGCTTTAACATTACTTAAATATTTATTTGTTATTAATTGTTTCAATCATTTCTGTTATTATAATAAACTAGTTTTTGTGCGAAAAATGTAATGAGATAATGTATGTATTTTCAGAATTTTTTAGCATAATTTTAATAGAGAAAAATGACTAATAATTATATGAAGGAAGATTACTATAACACTTAATATTAACATAATACAATGAATAATTATGTCCCCAAATTTTTAGGGAAGAAGCAAATGTAATCATTCACACCAGTTGAAAAAAAAATAACTTTTGTTCGTATACTTTGAATACTGGCAATCAAAATTTCTTGTCTTATGCTTGTTACTTGTAAGATATGAGATAATTGAACATTTGATTGGAAAGCTGTTTGAACAGTTAATATTTGATTGCCATAAAGATAACATGTATTATTTAAAGAGAAAAAACCATCAATCCGAATAAATTTTTTTGTATCTAACTGAACTACAGTATCGTTTGTTTTTTTAGGACGTGTATAAGCTGTGCTGCGAAGCACCATTTTATTATAAATACATCGATCATAAACTTTAGTTGAATGAGTATTGTCAAAATATTGGTGCATCAATAGAATCAATTGATCGTCCGGTGATTTCTCAGCGCCAATCAGTAATGCATGATCATCACTTCGTGTACAGTTTTTCAGTTTTCGTGGTTTAAACAGATCCTTACAATAATTACGGCATTTCACAGATTCAGTGTTATAGTCAATGTTGCATCGAATATTTTTCTCTTTCAATATAGAATTAACTATTTGATTTGAGACACCACTAACTCCTGTTATGTAACGTTTTATAAGGAAAATCATGCTTTCAAAAGGAAAAGCAGAACTTGACCACAATGGTCCACTTTGCCTAACTGATTCTACAACATGCAACAATGAGTGTAAGTTAAATGTCATCGAGTTAACACCGTAAATTAGTTGACAATCACGTACAAACTGAAGTATATTTATTTCACATAGTAAAAGATCTTCTTCACTTATATTGTCTGTCATCAACGTATATATACTTGAAACTAATAGGAGGTACGACTGAAAACATTTTTCATCGAGAATACCCGCTAGACACGGTACACTATCAAATAATAGCCACGATTCCCATTCTGAAGCTTTCCATTTTACTGTTTGATCTACTGTTCTCACAAGTCTATGAATTTCTTGAGGTCTTTTAATGTGTAATTGACGAGCCATGATCTTTTTTCGTTGTTGAGGATTTAAATAATATGGAGTTCCTGGTTTAGTCCACAATGCCCATAAATGTCGGGATACACCTAATAAAATGCCGTGCATGTACTCTAAAGGAAAACCCCACACGCAGTCGAAATGTTTCAATTCTAGCATTGCACAATTACCTTTAACGCCGTTTATTGACTTTCCCAATTTTTCAACTTGTTCTACATCTTTGATATGACTTTGATTTGTTCGCAATAATGGAACTTGTTGAGTGATAGGGTATCTCATAGCAGAACTATCATAAACTCCAGTCGCATAACACCAACTACAACCTGAATATCCGTTGAACTGGAAACGGTTTTGGATAACTGGTCTAGCAACCGAATCTACGCATAATAAAAGACAGAAAAATTTTAAATTTCTTATTCGATCCTCATTACCAGTTATATTTATACCAGCTTCCATTATATTACTTGCATTTTCAAGAAATTTTGACATGTAAGTTTGCATAAATTCGGGAGATGGCTCAGCCGATGTAATGTATAAACCACCAATAAGAACGTTACGAAACCGCAATGTTGGTGATAATTCATTTATATGAAGTTGTATTGGCCACATACTTCGTTTGGAGCTTTTTGTAAGTGGTGCGCCATCTGTGTTGACGTTGTAAGTCAATGCCCCTGGTGAAAGTTTTTGTACAGCTTTATACAGTTGGCCGTCATATATATCATGTATAACTCCATCATTTCGCGGTTGTCTCAATTTTTCCATTGTATTTAATGTATCATTCTTTACTTCCGTATCTCTGAACAATAATTTCAATTGATATTTCAAATCAATAATGATAAATTGATTTTTACTCGTCGATGATAGTTTATACTTTGCTTGACAGTGAGAACATTGAACTTTTATTTTTTTGTCCTTTTCCGATAATTTCCTTGTATGTAAAATGCGTTGACATTTTTCTGTCTGGCAATAAAAATTTGATAGAATTTTCTTTCTTGGAAGATTATATGCTTTCGACCGTGAATAATGGGAAGCATTCCAAAATTCAAATGCTGGACCAGCTAAAACTTTTATTAAATTAATTAAATCATCTTGGTCATTTCTTGTCAAATGTTTAGATACTGAAAATGCCGTAACCATTAGTAATACATCTGAGACAGAACTAATTGACTGTGGAAACATGATTGTAGAACCATTCATTTTTTCACAGTTAAAACGAAATGAGTCATCGGTCGATGAATTGTCCGAATCCGACTCGGTAGTTTGCTCATATTCTGAATCTTGCTCTGAATCGACTTCACTTTCACTATCAGAAGTTTCTTCATTATCTGAGTCACTGTCGCTATCAGAAGTTACTTCACTGTCTGAGTCGCTGTCGCTATCAGAATACGGCTTATCATTTGAGAAATTACTTTGGGAACTTAGTTTATCATCTAAAGTATTGCCATTTTCTAAATATCCTGATGATACGTCACATTTATTGTGAGTCGATTGTTGTTGATGAGGATCCGAACAATCTATCAGAGTTTCCTTAGACGTACAATGCGAGTATACTGAGCTAGTACTGAAGTCCATGGTGGAACTTTCTTCCACAGGATGTTGGTGTTGTTCTAATGACACTACAGAAGTAGAGTTAATGGATGACTGAAGCAATTTTGTCGTATTAGAAACTAATGGCTCAGTTATTGGAAAATCTGTGTTAGCATCAAATATGTTTTGAGGACTGTTTACTGTAAATTAATCAAGGAGAACTTAGGTTTTACCATTTCAAAACATAATGAATATAGATTTTTTTTTCCAGAATGCATGTATACGTTACCTCCTGAGAATAAATTTTTTTCATACAGCTGTTTTATTTTATTTTTATGTCGGGATCGAGTTGCTCTACTAACTTTGTAAGGATTATAATCTTTAAATAAATATTGTTTATTTATCCGTCGGCTCTTTTGCGGTTTCATCTCCATCGATAATGAAGAATCGAACTGCATTTATAAAGATTGATTAAATGTAAAATCTTGAATAATTATGCTTAAAAAATTAGAGATAGTAAGAAAACGGTAATTTTCGAAAGTAGCTTTACTATCGGCGAGTTAATTCAGAAGTTAAAAAATTAAAAAATACATTTTTTAATTTTATTGATTCATACGATACTATTGAAATATATTGAATCGCTAAACTGTAGTTCAAAGTATCAATTTATGAGCATATTACCAATATAATAATAATAATATATTATTTTCTCAAAATATAATAGTCCAAGACTAATTATAACTAATGATAATCCATACATAATAAACGAAAAACAAGTATAAAAAAGTCATTTCAATAACTGATCTCTTTTATTAATCTATTTTGTAAAAAATTAAAATTGAAAACCGCGTAAAAGACACCTAAAAATCAAATGGAAGAAAAGAAGAAATACGAACATAAGTTCGTAAGAGTTATATTATCAAATACTTTACTTTTAATTCTAAAAATAACATTACATTTCAATGCTAACCTATAACTAATTTTTTTTTTTTTGAAATACCATAGTAATGAATAGAAAAATTTTTTCAATAGAAAGATTTGAATTTCAAATCTACAATAAGTGACAAGTTTTTTAGTGTTGATATTATCGGAAACTGATTATTGATTCCTTGTTATTGGGGATTGCAGCACGCTAATGTAGTGCATGAATAAAATTTATAGTTCCAATTTAAATGACAGTTTTTTTATGAAAGACAATTCCAATAGCTAGGTTTATTTAATAATTTTCATTAAAGATTTATGAACATCTAAGAATTAATTTAAAATAATAATGCCTTAAAAAAACTTACCGCCAATTTAGCCTTCAACTGTTCTAATTGTTGGTTGACAACAGGATTTATGTCAACATTTGAAGTAGTTTTGTTTTTCGCACTGCTTTCATCAATTTCAGTGTCACTTAATTCAGTGGCTGTTTCTTGATTTCGAGGGGGTGGAACTGTGATTCTTTTTGATTTAATTTGTTTTTCAAGTACATCAATTATATCTGAAACATAATAAATATTATAAGCACATCCATCACATTACACGATAGAAAATATAATACATTATGCCAAATTATAAAGATAACAGTGGTAATTGGAACCACATTACAAAATATTTTAATTACTTTGAGTGGGTAATAGTGTAAAATACTATTATGCATTCGTACAGACAAATTAACTAAGTTTGAAAAAAAAAACTTTGAAACTTTACATTTATACTGTTGTTAAAATCATTTGGTTTCATTTATATTAAAATCAGGACAAATTTTGTTTATAATTTTAAAATGTTCAATACATTTTCTTAAGAGTTTAAAAGGGACACATTAAATTTGATAGAATACGTACCTTCAACGAATAGCAGCAAAGCTTTTTTTGGTGCTTGGTTTTCATATAAGATATAGTGTTGTTTGTTTCTATTTACAGGTAGCTTTACTTGATCATAATTTTTTACCCATGCAAATGGTATAGTATCATATTTGTCTTCATCTACTAACTTGACATAAGCAAACATGGTGATTATCCGTAAGTCACTAGAATATGATAAATAGATTCAGTTAAGTACATAGTACATACTTTTAAAATCAGAGCGTGCATACTAAATTGAATATCTATATTTAACAATTTATTCTACTCCAACATCAAACAAATACGTAAAGTAAGTAGATACTAATTTTGTTAATAGCCTATGTCACGTCTTTTAAATCTTTTTACGTCTCTGAACAAAAAATCCGGCTTGGTAAGACTATTTTTATTAATAAAAACAATTGATGAAAGTTCCTAAAGTCATTTTTTGAGCTGCTATAAATATGTGATAATTATAATGAGTCACGTGTGTAATTTTCAGCAGTGTAGATAATGCCTTTCAATAATATATGAAGGATAAATACAAATTATAGAAAGAAGTAACTAACATTGGTGTCGATTAAGTTTAAAATTAAGATACTTTTACAAAGTTTAGTAAAAAGTTACAAGAACTGTAAATTGTTAATAGATGAGAACGTGAGGATGATGTTAGAAAATTGACATTCATTAAAGGATGTTACAGAGAATTGTTTATAATTTTTAATAATTGCCGAGTATTGAATTGTATCTCTGAGATTTCAAATTTATTATATTCCAAGAGACAAAAATTTAACTGTTGAGATATGTAAATAAAGTTCAATTAATACAAAAATGTTTAAAACAAGAATCCCTTAGAAAATGAATTTTGTATTTTGCATTTTAAATCGTAAGTGATTTGGAAATAAAGTATAGAAATGTTACTTTAAAAGAAGTAAATGTAATCGATAAAGCAAATAATAGAATTAGTCAAATTTTGTATACCAGCTACAATCATAGATTGTTCGAACAAATGTTGATTTATTCAACAATAAAAACTAAAAAATCCTTTTAAACTTTATTACAAATCTAAGTAATTTTTTTCTATTTCTCACAATAAATCGACAAAACCAAAATTGAAGTTGATTTTTTAACTGATTTTATAGGCAAGATTAAAAAATACATTAAAGTTATAGTAAGTAATCGATCGCAGAAAGATTTTATAGTATGAAAAAAAAGCAGATAAAAAAGTTTAACATATAGCTAACAACATTTTTATGAAATCTATTGGATTCTACTTAAAAAAAAAAGTTTCCAATATAATTCTATCAATTACGACACTAATTCAAAAACATTTATTGTGCTCATTATAAGCTTTTTTATAAAATCACTGAATAACTGTTTAATAAATAAATACATTTTTAGTTCAATATTTAATTAAATTAACAAATTCAAATAATATCTCAAATATTGAAATAAATTTCAAAAATTACTTGGTAATTTTTTACAAAGCAAGTTAAAATTAAAAATTTTATTGCAATTAAAAAAAATAAACACTGTGCTGTCTACTGTTTTAAAACACTCGTAATGTCAAGCAATAATTGAAAAGTTGTCGATCAGCAAACAATGCAATACTAGAATTTAGAAATAAAAAACGAAACTTTTTTAATTTAACGCATTAGATATTAATAGCTAAGCTGGAAATCCACATAAAATCTTTTAAAACCTCATGGTTATCGATCGTTTAATAAGAAAATTCTAACATACAATTGCTGACTTTTCAATAGTACCTACTAGATTCTACCTGTTAAACTGGAAATACCGATACAATCATATCAATTCCGACACTTGGTTGAACAAATTTATCATGACGATTATAATTTTTTTTTATAAAATCTCATAATAAATCTTTAATAAATAATTAAATTTTGAATTCAATATTTCATCAAATAAATAATTTAAACAATCTCTCAAATATTGAAACACATTTCAAAAACTACCTAGTAACTTTTTACAAAGCAAGATAAAATTAAAAATTTTATTGTAATTAAAAAAAAATAAACACTGTACTGTGTACTGTTTTAAAACACTCGTAATGTCAAGCAATAATTGAAAAGTTGTCAAACAGCGAACAATGCAATACTAGAATTTAGAAATAAAAAACAAAACTTTTTTCATGTAACACAATAGATATTAATAGCTCAGCTGGATATCCACATAAAATCTTTTAAAACCTCATGGTTATCGATTGTTTAATGAGAAAATTCTAACATGCAATTGTTGACTTTTCAATAGTACCTACTAGATTTTACCTGTTAAACTGGAAATACTAATACGATCATATCATGCACGGCACTTGTTCGAATTAATATATCACTACATTAACAAACTTTATCTTAAAATTGCAATACTATAAAGTAATGTTATTATTACGTTAATCATAAGCAAATAAAACAAAAACTCTGTTAAATATTCACGCACATTGAAACAGTTATTCGGTAATTTTTTACAACACATAAAAATTAAAACTTATTTTCATTGTTCAAAATAATCACTGCAGAGTCTCATGTCGTAAAATAGTTACAAAATTAAACAATAATGAAGAAGTTTTTAAGTTTCAAAAAATAATTATTCTTCCAAAACTTAATAAAAATATTCAGTACTTACGTGTATGTTGATGTCAATGGATTACTTGAAATTATATTAAATATTAAATATTCAATTATTTTTTAATTTGTCAATTTAACACCGTGGTTAATTCACTATGAACGGCTAAGAAACAACTGAAACGACAGTCAACGTGACTACCGGCTTCTACGACACTTTGGCGGGCTTTAGTTATGTACAGCCGAATCTCGTTAAGAGTTCGGTTTCGGCCAATGAAGAGTATAGAGACGTGCGGAGGGAGGATGGGAAACTTCTGTCTACGGACTTGTAATGAGCGATCTTATAACGCGACTCGACTGTCTACGATATAACAGTCTTATACTTTCAAACATTTCAGATTCGACTTCCCCTACTTTTCAGGGGAAGCTTTTTCTCCATCTCGTACCTCTTTATTTTACTAGGTGAGTGAGAAAGACAACTGTTACTCTTCTTTATTATTACAAATACTCAAGATTGTGGTGTTTACTTTGTTTGTAAGAAATAAACATTTTATTAAAGTTGTATAATTTTAAAAAAATACTACAATTACATAAGTTCATACTTAGTAAAAAATGAAAAATTAAATGTTATTTTCTTTTAAGAAATCCAAATGTTGTTAGTCATTCTTCTTATTTCAAATTATAAAATTAAACACGTAATTTCTTTTAGCCTATAGTTACTTTAAAGTAACGATTATTTTTTATTTTTTAAAGGAATTTCAGAGTATATCTAATTATTTATTGTGTCTAAAATATCTATCAAAAAAATAATTAATATCATAAAGATTGTTAACAATTTTTTTTAATGAGATTTATTTGATTGTACGATTAAAACAGTAAATTCGTATACGATCCTTTTAATCATAAAAATTAGTACATGCAAATAAGACATTTTTGATTTTACAGGTGAAACTGAAATTAAATTTGTTTAAACTTAGAAAACTGAAATAAATAATTGACTTGTATTTTGTAATGAATATCTGAATCAATCGGTACTCAAAAAAAAAATTTCTGATAAAAAATTGTTTCTCATTATGTGAAGATTTATATAGGTGTATAACATGTAGAAATTCAAAGAAATATTGTCGTGATGTCCGATGGAAATTCATCTTTACCATGAAGGAATTCCTCATACCGGCTTATATGAATATCAAAGCAATATGCTCTTGGTAATTCATACAAAAAAAACTGCAATTACTTATAGTTTCAATTACGGTTAATTTAATGGAATGTCAGATTCAGTTATTGGAATTTAATGTGTTTTTGAAACAGCATTTCCTCATGAAAAAATATAACATAATTTCATTTCTGTATTGTAAATATATTATTATTAACGATAGAGATGAGAAAAATTATATGAGCAATTACTGTTAATTTCTGATAAAAAAATTGAGCAGACCATCCTGTGTAATACCAATTCAACTATAAGTTGGAAAATCCGATGCATGTATAGCTTGTACAACCTAAATGCATTTGCAGACGAAAAATTATAGCTTCGAGCAACTGTATATGCTCATGAAATTACTGTTTCAATCAGGATGTATTTAACCCTATGAATACTCTAACCGATTATCCGAGTAAAGTCCAATCAATTAAAAACAATAATACAATCCTATGAATTACGATAAGGAAAACACGGATAGATTTTAATTTTTGGTAACAACGGATAAGTTATGATAGCATTTCTATCGGAGCATTTTTTGGTCCACATAGACGTATCAGGATTCTTATGGGAACTTAATATTTTCTATCAGGCTTTTTCCACAGGGATATTCCCCTACTACCAGCAACAGACAGTATATCAGTAGCAGTGTAGCAGACCTCGGTTCATTAGTTCCAGTGATTCTCGCCTACAGTCTTTATCAACTAGTGACGACTCTACAGCAAGCGAGCAAGGCTTGCTTATTCCCAACTTCAAGGACACCTATTTCCTTTACGGATCATCTCACCAAATTCATCGATACGGACCATCTCACCAGCTGGATTTTTGGATTCAAGGACGAGTTCAACTACCCCGAGGTCTACAGCAAACGCGCAAGGCTTGCATCCTTGTGAAGTACGGAATAGTAAGCGCGCAAGGCTTACTTATTCCCAGCGGATACGGATCATCTCATCGAACAAGAACCACGTTAACTACCAAGGACCAACGTCGTCGTGCCAACTTAGCTCTTCTCAGAGCTGTCAAAGAAACAACAGTTCTTTTCAGGACTAAAAACAACCAGCTCTCTTTTGAGAGCGAGTGACCTTGAGTCACCGCCTAGCCACATTTTGGCTATTACGGTCATCTCGACCGATATCCAGTCAATCTCAAACAAAGGCCTTTCTCAAGGCCACCACTTTATTCAATTACGTGGGAGCTCTTTTCGGAGTTAAGGAAAATACCAGTCTAGTCCTCTCGAGTACACTACAAACTGGCTACAGAGAATCATTGAACATTTGTCATATCAACATTCATTCATTACACAGCAACTTCAATTTAAAGAGTTTTTTAGGATACATGACTTCGACATAATCACTGTTTCTGAAACGTGGCTTAATTTAAATATATCTGATGCTCAGTTCTCACTTCCTTCATTCAAATTATATAGAAATGATAGAACCAATAAACGTGGTGGAGGAGTAGCAATATATGTTAAATGCTGTCTTCCATCGAGCTATGTTTTAAGCTCAATATACACAGAAAATAAAACTGAATATTTATTGGTTGAAATCTGGCATTCTACAAGGCATAAATTATTAGTTAGTGCAGTATATAATCCTCCTTTATCAGATTGTCTAGATCACCTTGAAATTGACTTGGATGAAATCATGCCTCATTATAAGCATGTAATGATCTTGGGAGATTTTAACATCGATATGAACATTGCAAACAATGAGTCAGACTACTTACTCGAATTCGGTTGCTGCTTAGGATTACAACTAATAAACTATAACCCAACTTATCATACTTTTGCTTCACACACTTGGATTGACCATTGTCTAGTAAATAATCTAGACTTTGTGCTATCATCTAAACAATCAAGTGAACCATTTTTGGCTGATCATGACATGATTTCCATCCAATATAATTACAATGTTCCTAACAATAATAAAAGAAAACTATGAAAAAGAAATTGGAATCGAATTGACACCAATAGACTCGATCTGCTATGTGCTAATTTAAACTTTTCAACTCTTGAAGACGCTAGTTCGGTGGACGAAATGAATAATAACTTACATAATATGATTGGCGATGTTATTGATAATGTTGCATCACTTAGAGAAGTATTGGTTCGTGAAGCTTCGGCTCCGTGGATCACTTCAGAAATTAAAAACCTACAACGTCGTCGTTCAAAATTATACAGAATTTTCACTAGAACTGGCTTCGCCTATAAAGAGTACGCTAATCTACGTAAGTTAATAAAATCGAGAATAATTGCAGCAAAGAAAAACTATTTTGATATGCGTATCAATACCTGTAAGAACTCCAAATCGCTTTGGAACGATTTCAGAAATCTCGGTTTAATAAGACGTTTTGATTCGGTAATACCTTCTGATTTGGATCTGTGTGGACTGAATGACTATTTTGTAAACTGTGCAACATTTATTAATGATGAGATTGATTATGATTATCTAGATAGCTGTACAATCAAATGTAACAGATCATTTAACTTTAAAGAATTGGACAATCTTAATGTTAGGAGTGCAATTATGAGATTAAGTTCAGGTGCTATTGGTCCAGATGGTTTCACAATAAAAACATATAAAGTCTTACTTCCATAATTTTGGAATTCCATTACTGACTTATTTAATTATTCATTAAGTTCTGGTCGCTTTCCGTCTGCTTGGAAGCAGTCATATATTATGCCACTACCTAAAACACGCGATGCATCTAATAATTCTGATTTTATACCGATATTTCTGCTATGTACATTATCGAAAGCGCTTGAGAGATGTGTGTACGATCAAATTTTGACATTTGTAACAGATAATGACATTATTGATAGGTACCAAACTGCATTTAAGATCGGCATGAACACACAGGATGCTTTACTGAGATTTTGTGATGACATTAGACTAGGGATAGACCAATCCATGGTTACGATTGCAGTATTTTTCGATTTCAGTAAAGCATTCGACTCTGTTGTTTACGACATTTTGGTTTATAAATTAAAAGCTATGGACTTCAGCGACGTAGTTTTAAATTGGCTTGTATCATATTTAAAAGGCAGACTTCAGGCTGTTATTAATAATAATACTAATGATAAATCAAACTGGAATGATATTTTAAATGGCGTACCTCAAGGCAGTGTACTTGGCCCATTATTATATTCTTTATATGTATCGGATTTAGGTTCACTTCTTAAACAATTACAATAATTAAATTACAATAATTAAAATTACAATAATTAAAAGTGCGAATGTTGCATCTCGGGTTATCCTAGCCAGAAAAGTCATCGAAGCCCCGATCTTACGAGTTTAGATCATTGTTTCATGTGCAGTTTATATCCAGCAATTCATCAATACAATAAATATTTTATTCAAATAATGATATAAATGATAAAGATAGTGTATCTATTGTTAATATTAACAACTACGTTTAACAATAATTTCATGAGAATTTAAGTATGTTTATTTAAACCTTTAGGTGGCATTGGAGCTATAAAGAATATTTATGAAAGCACGACAAAAATTGTTCCTGGTGCTGTAACATTTCAAAATACAGACGCAATGATCAAGGTATTGGTGACGGGAAATGAGATCAGTCAATTAATTGTTTAACAAGTCTCATTGATGTTTGGTTGTCTTTTAGATGTCAACAATAAGTCCAGTCGGCACATTAGCTTATATTATTGACGAGGAAGCGTTACTAGTTCGCGTTAATAATGGATGGCAGTATATTGCAGTAAGATTATCAAATAAACCCAAAGACATTTAAAAATTTTTCATTCGATATTAACAACAGTATGTCTATCAGCTTGGAACGCTTTTATCAACGTCGACTCAAGCTACTGTGACGCCAGCGTTGTTCAATCCGCCATTTGAAGCATCAAATCTTATCAACCAATTGCCGATAAGAACGGATGGCAGTGGGGTGAGTATTATTTTTTATTCATTAAAACTAAACTTTCTAGAGTGCATTGATTGACCTTATAAAAATTCTGATATTGTATTATTAACAATCAAACGTTTATGTGGATACTAACATCAGATAGACTAATATTCTATAACGCACACTGATTTTGCTAATAATATACTAAGTCATAATTTTTCCAGTACAAAATATAACTTTTGGTTGATATATGAATTAAGATGTAATATATAATTTTCTCACCTCCGGGCGGAAAGCGTCAACTTTCGTCCCGCTGCGCTCAACGAAAATGCCGCTTTCCGCCTCCATCGAGGAGAAAAATAGTATACAGCCCTTGGAAAGTAAAAAAGAAAACCTCAGATCACATGTTTGTCGACCTCGGCTGCGCCTCGGCCAACAATTACATGTGATCTGAGACTTTTCTTATTTTCCTTCCCAAGGGATGTAATATACTATTTTAATAAATATTAACTGTCAATTGGCAACCCAATTTACAAACAAACACTGTGACATACGTCAGTCGCAACTTACTCCAAATTATTTGCAAAATTTTTGTATTTAGTATCTAAGAAATAATTAGTTTTACTTAAATTTATAGTTTATAATTCACCATACCAGTTTAATAAAAAAGAAGGAGAAGAGTATATTATATAGAATATAAAGAAATTTTGCATTTAAACCCAGTAAGATGAAAAATAATTTCTAACGTAGATAACCAGGATGTAAAATACAAAAGACAAAGACAGGATTATTGGGTAGCAACACAAAAGAGCAGATGTTCACTTTTTTTCTGATCTGAGTTCCAAAATTTCTATCTATACTAGTATATACGGAAACAGTAAGGGCTAATGGCTCATCGAATTTTATTTTAAGATTTGTAATTAGGATACATTAAGATAATTAAAATTTAATGATGAGTTGTAATAATTAAAAAAAAATTAAGAAAAATTCTCTAATTCTGTCATTGACTAGTTGTCAATTCAGCTATCGAACTACTACCGAGCTAGTAGTTTAGTATTAAATAATTTTAATTTTACAAATTAAATAATGCTGTGAAGCGGGAAAGAATAAGAGTGATGGTTATCATTACGTGAAGCCTTCCACATTCACGTAACAGGATACTTGGTATCTTGATATTGAAGGATAGTGGTCGGTAGTGTAGAATTCTTACTCATAAATAAAAACTCCTTTCTCTTTCACCGTGAATGGTACGGAAATGACTGAATCAGAACTGCGTGAGAATTACTTCAATCAAATCCATGTTGCGTTTCACGATGCCTACTTCCTGTTTACTGGTCCCTTTCTGCGGTTTTTTCTTTTGGAAGACGCTGCGCGTAGGCTGCGACAGCTGACCAGTTATCGTCGTTTTTGAGCATGCAGGTTACCAAGTTCTCCGGGGAGAGCGTGGTGTCAAGAGTATCTTCGGTGTTGCTTCTGTAGTCCTTTCACTGTACACACTCGAAGAAAGTGTTTTCGGCGTCGTCGATTCTGTCCGGGCAGTATTTGCACGTCAGCCTGTGGTGCAGCCCCATCTTAAAGAGATAGGCGTTAAACTGTCCGTGCCCCGTCAATAGCTGGGTGAGAAAGAAGTTCGTGTCTCCGTGCTTGCGAAAGAGCCAGACGCTGATGTCTGAAATCAGGTGCTCCGTCAATCTGTCCGTCTCGCCCGATGTCCATCAATTTTGCCGCTCTTGTAGCGTTTCTATTTTTAAGCTTCGCTTTGGCCTTCTGAGAGTTGTCGCCATTTATTTTAGCGTCGTACAGTTTTGCCGGCTCCTCGTCGTTGGACGGCCGCTATCTTGCGTCGATAGGTCTTCTGCTTGAGATTATTCGCGAATATCTCTGTTTCATAAAGAAGTATTGAGTGGACTACTTCCAAGAGGACCCTTCTTTTTTGGCTTGAAGTCCCATCGTGTTGGCCATGATCCTCGAGAAGCTGGACAGTGTTTTGCTGGCTTTGGGGCATGCACTATCCAGGTGCTCACAAAAAGAAAGCTTTTCATTTAACATCACTCTCAGATAGCGTACTGCCCTTGTTAACGTCAGTGTTGTCTTGTCAATGTCCACGGTAAAAGGTATTGGGAACTGTTTTTGCCGCGTCAGGACAACCATCTCGATTTTGTGTCCGCCAGTTCAAGGTGATGTTTTCTGAGCCAGGTCTCTACGATGTGGATGGTTTCCGGAATCAGTAGTTCAGCCTCCTCGCCACTCTCCGCTGTTATTGTGGCAGCGATGTCGTCAGCAAAACCTATAAGTTCCACCTGTTTTGGCAATGAGATTTCCAGAAACTCATCATAATCGGCGTTCTATAAGTCGGGGCCCATGATTAAACCCTGCGGTACGCCAGCTGTTATCTCGTATTTATGTAAGCTTTCCGAAGTTTCCACAATCAGCGTTATATCGTCAAGGTAGTCGAGTTTTTTTTGTCTTACTTTGAATCATTGGTTTAATGCGTTCCAGATTGCGTTGTTAAAACGATTTCTCACATCTAAGGTAAGAAGAATACAGACTTTAAATTACCAGTCCACGCCCTAGTTACAGTATCTACAACCTTCTTGATTGCTCCAATTGTCGAATAGCCTTTCTGAAATCCGAGCTGGTTTTTCGCGAGGCTACCGGCATGATCGATGTCTTCCCGAACCCTGTTTTGGATTAGCTTTTCTAGCAGTTTTCCGGTGATGTATAACATGCAGAGCGGACTGTATGAAGACGATGTTATAGGCGGTCCTTTCCCTTTGTCTAATAGACCTAATCTTTGGCGTTTTCAGACAGAAAGGAACGTGCCAGTTAGAATGCATGCATTATATGCAGTCAATAGCATGTAGGAATAATCCCCGGCTATGATCTTGATCACCGACGTCGGGATGCCGTCTGGTCCAGGGGCTTTCCCAAGTTTAAGAGTCCTAGCTGCATCCTGTAATTTCTTGGTTGTGAAGAGTGGAATTTTTCTATCAACCGTATAGAACCTTTTTTTCTTGTTTTAGATGGTTCGGAAAGAGCTCGCTAATGATTATGTATGGGCTGTCCAACGGGCTGTCCTTTTCTGTGCTCGTATCTCGATTGCTGAAGAAGGGCTGGGCGTGGACAGCTGCATGTTATTGTTGTTGTCCTTTCCTTGCTGTGGTAGTTTCTCAGGAAAGACCAAAAGTAGCTGTGGTTTTTTGGTCAGACTCGGAGTTGTTTGGGTTGTTGACGCCGACATGTCAAGTTATTTGTTGGCCAGCTTTTATGTCGTAGTAATAGATGTAACCAATTTTCTGATCTCATACTGAAGATTCTTCTTGTCTTTTATGAAGTCGGCTAGCTATTCGATCTTGCTACTTAGCCATTCCGTTAGCAATTATTGGCCAGTGCCGGTCGGTAAGAGATAATTCTTCCTCGGTAAGCATGGGTAGTGACGGGAGCAAAAGGTCCTCCGCTCTTTGGAAGACCGTTGCTCGCCTGTCCGTCCACTTCCATCAGTGCTGGTTTCGTACTACCTGTAGCATTTCCAGACAGCAAAGCCATGGAGTCCACTCCGCTGTCCAAACGGCCGCTTCATGACAACGAGTTTAGGCCCGTTTCCACGCCTTCCCTCGCCAGCACTGAAGTATCCATCCCCTGTACTGTAAACGATTTTTAAATGTGTCGTGATATTTCTATATCGTTGTTTGCTAGGTTTTGGTCCACCCCAAGTATTTTATTTCCTTTGTACCCGACTTATCTGCTAGGCAGATATGAAAAGCATTCCCCGCCCCCTATCTGCCACCTGGGAAGCCGCTCGATGCGGGAACTAATGAATCCGACACAGAGTGTGTGTGTGTGTGTGTGTGTG
>JZSA01003034.1:0-12704 GCA_000956155.1 Cotesia vestalis
GTGGGTGGGGGGGGGGAGTATGTGAGCTGCCCATAGCTTCTGAATGGCTCGAAAGTTTTCATTGCTGTTGGCGCTATTCGGAAGGGCTTCACTAAATTTCGATTTTGAGTAGAATTTGGACCGATTTAAACCAGTAGATTTTGATAAATCTGAAAAAAAATTTCTTGAAATGTGGTTTTTATGGAATAACTTTTAAATGGCTCTTCCGATCGATTCAAAAAACTAATCAGCTTTTAACATAAAAAATTACGTCGATCGCTGCCAGCCCGGTCAAAATCGATTGATTCAGTGTTGAAAAAAAACCAAGAAAAATTTTTGGAACGAAGTTTCTTTTGGGGCATTACGGAGGGGTACCCTAGCCAGCAAAAAATGTCCGTAACGTTTAAAAAAACAGCCTAAGATTTTTATGTATAGTCTATGTATGATGGCTATATAGTGTCTAATGTATAGCGTACGTGATGATTGTTATTATGAATGCAGTTAGCTATTATTATCATATCATGCGATAAATACACCGTTTAGTGGTCAAAAGTGGAACGATCTAATCATTCATCAAGCCGCAATAGTTAAACCATTAAAGTATATGGCAATAGGCACACCAAAAATTTTCCCTTCCATTTTGTTGAAATATCAAAAGAACTATATAACATATTGAATAATATTAAGAGTAATAGTATGAATATTTGATATGTTCATTTAAAAGTGAGAAAATCTTTGTATTCAATTTTTTCACCAATGACAAAGCAAATTTTCAATTATTAATCAAAAAAACTCAATTCAAAACGTTCACCAACTTTTAAGTACACTAATTTTTAGCTATGATACTTGTTTAATTTGCTGTACCTAATACAAATCACAATTAAAAATCAAACAAACTTACCTGTAAAAGATATTCGATTGTTTTCATATCAGAGTCTCGTTCGAGATGATTACATTGTAGTACAATCGCCATCATGAATGCCTGGGTTGGAATTGGTGACAACTTACTTATTTCGTGCCCAGGCATTAATGATAGCGATTGTACCGTCAGTTCTAGTTATACAAGCTACAAATTTTAGATTTTATCATTTAAAACTTTCCCGGTAACAACCACCGCGCGCTCTGCCGTCACTCTTCATGTAGCTTAAAGCTCCAAATTCGGCTCCCGGTAGGTACCCTGAGTGCCATAAGCGCGTACCAAAATTTTTTTGACATTTCTGCCCGTTTTAGGCATTACTACGACGATTTCCGAAAAAAATTTTTCATACGCCCTTGTAGCATCTGTAACGCGATATAAATCTATAGAGTTTTTTGCGGTTGTTCCGTTAAAACTACTAAACTATATATCCGATTGAATTGAAATTTCGCATCTATGTAGTGGATATACTGATTCAATGGATGGGTTAACTTTTTTTATCAGTGTTGAATCTCTCAAGTGTCTAGCGGAGGCGTTTATGGTTAGAATAAATAACAAAAAACTAAATTTTGAATTTTAAGTCTTCTAGACATGAAATTTAGAGAGAAATTTTTTGTGCTTTGTTGAGAGCAAACTAGAATGTATTAAATGAAGTTGGAATAACTTCTGAACGGCTCTACCGATCGATCCCAAAAACTTATCAGCTCTTAACACCAAAAAACCACGTCGATCGCCGCCAGTCCGGTCAAATTATGTTGATTTGTTTGTGAGTTATCGTTGACGAAAGAAAACTGAAAAAAGTGTCGAATACCGCCAACCTTGTAGAAATCAGTTTATTCATTAAAAAGTTATTTCGGTTCGAAAATTTGAAAAATAGTGTTCTAAGAAATGTCTATCAGACTTTTGAGCTTGAAGAGGTCAAAAACATACAAAAACTATTTCTTTGAGCTCGGAGAGCTCAAAATAATACACAAATTGTATTTTTGAGCTGCAAGAGCTCAAAAACGTAATAAGTGCAATTTCAAGCGTTTTGGTATGGAATTGGCGGGAAGTTGCAGGGATAGCCTTCAGGGTCAATCGTTTTTCTAATTTTTTTTTTTTTTTTAACTAAAAGTGACGCTGTAACAATATCTGCTTGCAACTTATGTTTGCTCAAAAAACATTATGGAAGGTGACGGCAGAGCGCGTGGTAGTTGGTACCGGAAAAATTTTAAATGAAATCTAAAATTTGAGGCTTGCATTAGTAGAACTAATGGCGGAACTACAATGTAATCTCGAAAAACGAGACTCATAATGTAATTCTGGTTACTAGTTTATAAACCTGTTAGAGTGCTTTTAAAATTTTACGGCCCTAGCTTGTACAAGTTCTGGGTACCGCTTTGAAAATTTGGAGGTATAGTTAAACGATAAAATTTAATATAAAAATTGTAGTTTATATCTTTGCATTATAAATCGAAAAAACTTACAGAAATCAATTACTGTATCATTGAATAATTATAACATGCGTATATTAATCACAATAAATATAAAGATTTTGTATTGCAACAATTTGAGGTCTGTTCAAGTACTACTCATATTTGCACTTCTTGACTAAGAACGTGGCGTATATTATCCGGAGGAACTTCGTTCCTACCTTGTGTCCTATGTCACTACATTATTTTTAACTTCCCACTAAGAAAATTGAAAATTTTCAAAAATCGGGGTTATTGGTTTTACCCCGTTTTTCGTAAATCGAGTTTTCATTGTATCTCGGAGATGACTGGATCGGAACCGAGTTAGCATTACTTCAATCCAGTCCATGTTGCGTCTCAAGACGCCTACTCCTGGTTACTAGTCTCTTTCTGCGGTTTTTACTTTTAGAAGGCGCTGCGCGTAGGCTGCGACAGCTGACAAGTTATCTTCTTTTCTGAGCATTACGCGTTAAGCTGTCCATGTCCCGTTAATAGCTGAGTGAGAAAGAAGTCCGTGTCCCGGTGCTTCCAAGAAAGCCAGACGTCTGGGGTAAAGCTGACCAAATTGTCACCAAACGACTTGAAAAGGCTTCACCAGAAGCGCCGAAGTCTGCTGCCTTAATGGACAGCATTGCAGCTGAGCTGTTTCCTAAACATCCACCGCGGAAGGAAAGACATTCCGGAAAATATGGCAAATCAACACCTTTTACAACCAAAGAGCTGCAAGACGCGGCAAAGTCTCTTAAGACGGGAAAGGCATCTGGCCCTGATGGCATCCCGATGTCGGTGATCAGGACTGTAGCCCAGAAATTCCCAGACATACTCCTGAACGCTTACAATGCATGCTTGGCAACTGGCACGTTTCCCGCGGTCTGGAAGCGGCAGAGATTGGTGCTCTTAGACAAAGGTAACGGAACCCCCGTAACACCTTCGTCGTTTAGACCGCTTTGCATGCTGGACATTGTTGGAAAACTGCTCGAGAAGCTTATACAAGGAAGACTCCGTAACGACATCGAACGTGCCGGAGGCTTTGCCACCAACTAACATGGCTTCCGGAAAGACCGTTCTACAGTCGGAGCGATCGAGAAAGTCATAAAGACAGCAAAGCAAGCATGGTCTGGTAGCCTCAAATGCTCGTGAAGTATGTCTTCTCCTTACACTAGACGTTAAAAACGCCTTTAACAGCGCAAATTGGTGAGATATTTTAGACGCACTGGAGCACAAATTTGATGCGGAGCCAGAGAATCTGGCATTAGTAGACAGCTACATTAATGAAAGAAAGCTCATAGCGGAAACTACGGAAGGCCCACAAGAATACACATTAACAGCTGGCGTATCGCAAGGCTCAACAATGTGTGACCAAGTTTATTTAATTTGTGTATTAAGAGTATTTTTGTTTATAATTCATTACTTAAGAATTTAATAGAAATAATTAAATGATTTATTACGACGATTATTATTAACTTTCATTAATAATAATATTTTAGTTCATTACTATTACTGAATTTAATTAAAGTAGAAATTAATTGAGAGAGTGAAAAATTATTTTGAAGCCGAGTGAGTAACGAAAAATAATTGTAAAAGAATTCAAAAGAATGGGAAATTATTCTAAGTCTCGAGCAATTTTTAGTATGGGAAAGCGAGGAATGGATAGATAATGAAAGAAATAGCGATTATTGTTTTACGAGAAATAATTTTGAAAACTAAAAACTTAGAAAATAAGCGACGGAATGGATAGAGAATGAAAGTAGACCGATTAAAATATAAAATAATTTTCTATCGAAAATAAGAACTTAGAATTTGACAAACCGAAGGGATAGACAATGAAGGAAATGCCAATTAAAATGATAGTTTGTAAACACCGTATAGATGGCAAAAACGATCATTCCGGTTCGTTGCAAGTGAGTTTTTGGAAAAATAATAAAAGCCAAAATTGTATTCGATAAAAGGGAAGTCTTCCGACAGTGTAGTTGTTCCGGGAATATTCTTCTAAGAACAACACCCAAAGGAACATTACCCTGGTTCGACTAGAACATGGATAAGTATCTTTTTGAGCACATCTAAAGACTCCACTTCCCTGGATTGTGGCCTTCTGTTAAAATCCAGTAGGTGACATGAGCCGTATAGGTGGGGACGAGGAAGATACTCTCCACTCGTTCTCCGGGTAGAATTGAGGACCCCCATGGTTGAGGGCTAGTCGCCATGGGGAGGGGGTGTTATTGGGAATCTAGTATGCAATTTATAGACCGCGTTTTTGGGGATTGAACCGCAAATACCGTCGTGTATGTTTTGAATAGAATGTTTCTATTGTATTTAGTTTATATTGCTTACATTGTTTATATTGTTTATGGATTTTAAACCGCGGATATGTGTGAAAAGAGTGTTCTAATGTATTGTTTATATTGCTTAATTTGCTTATATTTGTTTATATTGTTTATTAATATGATCAGGCCAATAAAGAGGTTTAGTTTTTCTTTGATTTACTTAAAATGAAGTGTTTGTTTATATTTTGTTATATTTAATGCGATCCCCGTTTATGACCCTGGACACCGGCGAGCAAAATTTTGAGCCGGGGATTTAATTAGTATATATATTATAATTTGAAAACGTGGTCGTTACAAATGGGGCCACGATAACAGTAGACAGCATAGAAGAGGCCCAACTACTTGTTAGGGAAACCATTGACGCCGTCGAGACTTGGCTTGACAAACACCACCTGATACTCGCCAAGCACAAAACCGAGATAGTCGTTCTGACACGTCAGAACTGGTTCCCAAAACCATTTGCTGTGGACACGGGAGGAACAACACTGACGTCAACAAGGGTGCTACGCAATCTAGGGGTAATGATAGACGAGAAACTATCTTTTCGCGAACACCTAGACGGTACATGCAGGAAAGCCAGTAAAACAGAATACTTACCGGCAAAAAATGGCAGCAGTACAACGGCAAGGCGCTCTCAGGGTTGCCTGTGCTTACCGCACAGTTTCCGAAGTGGCTGTATTGGTCATTACGGGAGCCACGCCCATCGACCTACTAGCGTTTGAGAGAGCAAAACTCCATGACGCTAAAAATAGTGACGAAAACATGAAGGACGCAAGAGCGAGGATAAAGGCGGAAACGCAGCAAGAGTAGCAGGACCGATGGACATCGGGAGAGATGGGGGAGAGATATCTTTCAATGATAGCGGTGTCTTTGGAAGATTTTTTTTCGCTTCTCTATAAAACACACACACATACACACACACGCGCGCACGCGTACATATATACATGTATACAAACATACATACATACATACTAGGGTGTGCCAAAATGTAACTTCCGTGATGGACCTTTTAAAATTGGAATTTTCAGTTTCGCTTTTAACAGGGGCTGTGTTTGAGCATTTCCGGAGATATTTTGGGGGGAGAGGATTTATTCGATTTTCACATAATTTTTAGCAGTAGATTTTATTGTGCACTTCCGGCCAAATTTTGAATTTTCAGCGGAAATGCCCAAACTAAGCTTCTGCTAAAAAATTCAATAAGAATCAAATAAATCATCTCCCCCCAAAATATATTAGAAAATGCCCAAACACAGCCCTTGTTAAAAGCGGAACTTAAAATTCCAATTTTAAAAGCTCCATCACGGAAGTTAGATTTTGGCTCACCCTAATACACACAGACATAGTGACAACGTCGCGGGGGTCATCAGGGAAGCTTTCGGTGGCCTTACAACGTCGAGATCTGATGAAAGTTTAATTTTTGCAAAACAGGGTGGAAACAATAACTTCCCGATTTATGAAAATCTTTGATTTACTTAGCGGAAAGTCAAAAAGATGATTTTACATAGAATTACTTATATGTAGTTAATAAACAAATCGACGCCGCCTTAGATACTTACTTGAATTCTAAGTTAATCGGTTGAGAATTAAAATATTTTTAAATGTGATTTTTCGACACTGTATTTATTTGATTTAGCTAAATGAGGTAGAGTTGCCTATGTTCTGTGAGCCTTCAGTTTCGCAGACATCAAGCTTTTTTGTTTTATGAGGTGTGCAAGAAATAATCCTTCTCCTTATTCTCCTTTTATTTTAAAATAGATAATAACAATGTAGTAATGAAGTTTTGTCCATATATAATTATTACAGCTTCGCCTCGCTGCTTTAAATGAACCAACTACCGGTGATATGCATGGTTTAAGTGGAGCTGACTTTGCTTGTTACCGACAAGCAAGACGAGCTGGATTAAAAGGAACGTTTCGAGCATTTTTAAGCTCCAGGGTACAAAATATTGACAGTATAGTAAGACCGAGTGATCGAGATTTGCCAATTGTAAACATGAAAGGTGAAGTTCTGTTTAATTCTTGGAAAGAAATGTTTAATGGAAATGATGCATACTTTTCATCTAATCCAAGAATATACAGTTTTAATGGCAAGAATATTCTGACTGACTTCACTTGGTAAGTTTCAATTAAATTTTCACATTAAATTTTCTACAAACAATGGCGATGATTTCAAACTTTTTAAATAAAAAACAAAATTCAATTTATCAAAAATGTCATTTTAATAACTGTTATTGATTGTATCTTCTCATGAAAACGAATTCTGATCAGACTTGATATGTCCTGATATTGCACTATCAAAACTTTTGATATAATCATATCAAGCCTGATATGATCTGATATGTCCATGCATAATTCTTGATAGGTCTTGATATGACCTAATATGAAAATTGGCCATATCAGGCCTGATATAGCTTAATCTGGTCTGATATAATCTGATCTGGGCTGATATAATTTGATAAATCTATATATAATCTGTTGGTATATTCTAACATGGCCTGATATAATTTAATGTGTTTCTAATTTTTTAAATGTTCTGATATGATTTTATCAGGCCGGATCTGACTTAATAGTATCAAATAAAGCCAAATCTGAGTGATAATTCTGTTATACGGTCACTAGGTTTTTTAAGTCTAAAAATCGGCAAATTTACATTTTTAATTTTTTTTTTATTAATATATTTTATTGCAGATTTACGGTATAAATTATAAAAACGATAAAATGTATAAATTTAAGAAAAAATTTTCACAGTTGCTCTAAAAACTCTTGAATTAATTTTATACAATTTTTTCACAAATTTTTTTTTTTTTAATTGATAAATCGACATTTTAGAATTTTTTATTTATAAAATTAATTTTTTCTATTAGATGAGTAAAAATAAATAAATTTTATATATTTTTCGGATTATTTAACATTTTTAAGAAACTTTGAAAAGAAAAAAAATTATTGCTGTCGTCGAACCGATCGTAGAACCAATCGGTTACCGTTTTTTATCCGGCTCATAATTTACTACAATTAAAATGTTTTTTTTTTAATTTTTTAAATACAACATAAAATTCATATTATTATTATGATTTTTCATGCAATATTATTCCAAAAGAAAAAATCTTTTGTGTAGTATTTACATGTCCATCATGAAATGTATTTTTCAGTTATTTAGTCAATTATTATTAAAATTATTTGAAAATTTTGGAAAAAATTTAAATAATCAATGAAATATTTATAAATTTGACAATATATTAGTTGATTACAAAGACATCACCATGGAGCAATTACATGTTTCGCACTTTCGAAACTAGTATTAAAAGTCTTCGATAGATGGCACAGAATTGTTTCTTATCTAGATACTGTAGAACCTTTATAACTCGAACTCCAAGGAAGAGGAGAAAAAATTCGAGTTATTGAGTCTTCGAGTTATAGAAGATTTCGTAGAACTGTTACCTATAGAGGTTTTAATAAATAAAATTTGGAACTACTGTAACAGTTTTACCTGTTCAGGTTGGCCCCTAATCAATTGAAAAATTAAACTAACAAAATTAACAAAACAATATAATTATCAGGGCGCCACCAGGATTTTTAATCGTGGTTCCTGGAACCGGTCCAGAGCCGAGAATTCCTAATCTTAGGGTAGAGAGAATGGAGGAAGGTTGCTGCTGAATAATAAATAATTAATTAACAATATATCGATATTTATTAACAATAAAAATTAACAAAAGTACTTATTAAAGATTAATCAAATTTCACTTACACACTCACACTATAATTAATTAAAACTTATCAACTATAGCCTAACTAACGGCTAACCAGGACCAACTTAACACTATTAACGCTCTCTATCACGCATGACCCACACTAATTTTCACACACATAACCCACACACTTGAATGTTTTTATTTTATAAATTTTATTTAAAAATAGAATTTAATTAAAGTTTAATTTAAAAGATTTAATTAAATTATTCAATCATTAGTATTAATTAAATAATAAATTTACGATTAATAATTTAATTCCATTAACTTAACTGACAATCAATTCCAAATTCCGACTGTAAATTTTTGATTCGGTATTAAAATATTCATTAGCTTAAAATTCTTAAGTGACTTATTGTCATGTTCTTAACAATACAGCAATAGTTAGTAAATTAATTTTGACGATTAAAATAATCACGATATAATTTTTACAATCAAATCCAAAATTAATTAATATAAAATTAATGATGTAAATTAATTAATTATAATCAATTTTTCTTATGACAATTTTTCTACTAAAATAATAACTAATTTCTTGGACTTAATGTCCACGTTATTAATTCTGATTTTTCGACAAATTTTAATTTAATGAATTCACGGAGTTAATCTCCAAAATCAATTAATTTCATAATCAATAAATAAAATAATTTACAATATAAAAATCATTTTAATAATTAAAACCTGATATAATTTTCAATAAAAATTTCAAGATAATTTTATAGTATGTAAAAATTGACAAAAGTAGAAATATTCCTTTTCTTGCTAGAACATTCGCTAGCTCGGTTGTCTGTGACCTTGGGTATTGGAATTTACTGCGACACAAATTGTACTAACGTTCGACCAAAATTCCACGAGTAAAACGCTTGACGATTATTTTCCAAGCGACAAAATTAATCACTTTACTCGCGTTGATTATTATAAAAATTATAACAGTAAATTAAGTGAATTTTTTAGATGTTAATTATTTTAATTGATCAATTTTTTTAAGTTGTTAAATTTTTCCCCCGCAAGGTCGATTGAGAGACTCTCGGGTATAAACCTCCATGAAAATCACTCAATCCAAACTAGCAAATGTTTTATTCTGATCAATTAGTAAATTTTTATATATATAAGAAAATATAGATTGAGAAGAGGTGAAGTGGACCGAGTGCAAACCGCGGTCCACTTTGCACCCGCGGAATAAAATTTGGTACCTTAGTTATTACTTGCTCGATGAAAAATCCTACGAATTTTTTTCCTGGACAACATTGCTCGAGGTTCCTCGGTATCCGAAATTTCACTCCGGGGATCCGGCTCCAATTAAATTTGATAAATTCCTGCAACGGTAAAAAGTAAGTTTGTTGTCTATAAGATTGCAAGAACAATCTTAATAAATTTTTTTATCGCAGCGTTCCAAAATTGGACGTGCGAATAAATAATTACCTGGGTTTATATTTCGTTGACCGGTGTGGCTGGTTGTTGAACCTCTTCTGATTGTCACACGCCGGTGCTCGTATACTTACCCATTTCACCCTCACTTAATTACTACACGGCAGGCCCCGAAGATCGAGGGAGGTCTAAAAAACTGCGTCGAATGCTACCAACCGCGTGAAAATCGGTTTATTCATTCAAAAGTTATTACGGTTTGATAATTTAAGAAATAGTGTTTTATTAAACTTCCATCAGATTATTGAGCTCGGAGAGCTCAAAGACATCATTAGTACAATTTAAGCGCCTAAGTATGGAATAAGCGGGAAGTTGCAGGGATGACCTTCAGGGTCAACCGTTTTCCAAATTTTTTTTTCTTTTACTTTTTATGCTGTAAAGACTTTTCAAGAGTTTTTATACAGAATAATTTCCAGAATAAAAGGCGTTGAATACTATGCTTTCTTGAAAGTCGGCAAAAACCCTATTAGACGTGCATTTCACCAAAGGTCGGCGAACGGAACATACGTATACGTAGTGTTCGCCGACAGTCCGCGAATACCCCGAAACTACTACGTACCTTTTGCCGACCGTCGGCGAATACCCCAGAAGTCGGCAAATGTCCCATGTTAGCAGTGAAAATGTCGCCAAAAGCCCCATACGTCATACATATATATATATATTGTATAAGGATGTACAACAATTTTTGAAAATTCCGACATAGAGTACCGACGACATAGTTCGATTTTTATGAAATTCACTAAAAATTTCATTAATTAGAATTAACTTTCAATTTGCTGTCATTTCTGACACAATTGATTAAAAAATATAATGAAGCATGTGAATTAAAGCTTATTCAATAAGCTTTCAAATGCAATTTATGAAAAAAACGAAGTTATTGCATTCAAAAGTTATTGCAAGGACAATCAAAAAAAGTTGAATTTTTCAAAATTCGAACACTCCCTGGTAAACAGGGTTTCCCGACGACGAATTTAGAGGGGAGTCGATTTCAAATATTAAACTTACGGTCGTCCTTTAGTGTTGTTTATGATTGATTTTGAATTGGGCCGTTGGCAGTTCCTTGATTTGATTCTCTCCGTCCTCTCGTGGTTGAAGTTAATGTTAAGGAAGAGACTCAGGAACTTAATTTAGAAATCATGTTTACCACGATATTATGGGTTTTTAATGTTCATTCAATTAATGACCCTATGGGGCGAAATGCACTCAATGCACAATATTTCACTTATGAACTATTCACTTATAACTATGTTTATGATTAACAGTGTTGAATTATGAGTTCGAGACCGGAGTAATGATTTCGGTAGACACTAAGATCCGCCGTTAATTAAATAATAGATCGAAAGGTTATAATTTAGAAAAACGTATGACTACGGACAACGGGGCCTTCGATCCAGCTCGAAAAGCACACTAGCGTAGTTTGTAGAAGATATAATTCAAAGAATCAAATAAGACAATAGTGAATTTAGAATCTGTGTAAGCGACCTAGCACTTTACACTGCCTCGTACGAAACGCGGTATAAGGACTTACACGGGTTCTACAAGGATACCTTCCCTCGTATTCTTTAACAAAAGACTAAACAAGTGACCCGCTGTATTTCGTGTTTTTATACACCCGGGTCGCGACTTTTGGAAGGAAATTGAATTTTGTTATTGGTCTAAAATTGCAAATTTGACAGAACGTGGACACAGTGTGCTCAAGGGGTGATCGAGGTGTTGTCCAAGTAATTGTCCTTTAAAGTGCAAGCGCTACACTTTTCGTCGTGAGGGCAGAGACCCCTTGTTATAT
Source organism: Cotesia vestalis (assembly GCA_000956155.1). NCBI lineage: Eukaryota > Metazoa > Arthropoda > Insecta > Hymenoptera > Braconidae > Cotesia > Cotesia vestalis. Next base: position 11,627 of record JZSA01003034.1, read on the forward strand.
GAGGCAACGCCGATATAACAGATTCTTAGTTAGGGTAGATGCGTTTTTCACTTTACATTATTTATTCGATTTTCATAGAATTTTTAACAGCAGATTTAATTGGGCACTTCCGGCCAAATTTTGAATTTTCAGCGGAAATGCCCAAACTAAGCTTTTGCTAAAAAATTTCATGAAAATCAAATAAATCCTCTCCTCTCAAAATATTGCAAAAAATGCCCAAACACAGCCCCTGTTATAAGCGGAACTCAAAATTCCAATTTTAAGAGGTCCATCAAGGAAGTTACATTTTGGCACACCCTAATGCATACCCTGGCGGATTCGTGGTCACGGTAAAATGATCGTGAAACGACGGTGAAAGCACCGTCAATTCACAGTGTAGACAAATTATCGTCGAATAACCGTCACTTAACTGTCGAACGACCGTCGTTTGACAGTGAACGATGAGTATAGTTGTGAACAATTTTCACTGTTACTTTATGATTTTTATTCTGTATAGTTGTCATACTTCACTCTTCGAAAAATCAAATTTTCACTTGACCTTTCCGATTTTTTACCTAAGTAAAAATCGGAAAAGTCAAGTGAAAATTTGATTTTTCGAAGAGTGAAGTATGACAACTATACAGAATAAAAATCATAAAGTAACAGTGAAAATTGTTCACAACTATACTCATCGTTCACTGTCAAACGACGGTCGTTCGACAGACAAGTGACGGTTATTCGACGATAATTTGTCTACACTGTGAATTGACGGTGCTTTCACCGTCGTTTCACGATCATTTTACCGTGACCACGAATCCGCCAGGGAAAGTATATAAACAATGTCTTGGAATGGCGAAATTTAGCGGGACAAAATAAGTGGCGACTATAGCGACACCAAGCGTAATTTACTTAAAGCGAGATTTGTTTATAGTTAACAAATCTTTATTTAAATGAAATAGATGAGTCGATTCAATTAAATAAACCGAAACGAAGTAGTATTTGATTCAAAGTAATATATATTTAAATTAAATAAATTTGTTAACATTAAATAAATATTTTTGATTCATTTCAAATAAATCTGCGTATTTGAATCAAACAA
>JZSA01003036.1:0-39209 GCA_000956155.1 Cotesia vestalis
GAATAGTCAGGAAAGGTTTCTAGGACAACAAAACGTCGAGATCTGATGAAAACTCAATTTTCGAAAAACAGGGTAAAACCAATAACTTCCCGATTTTTGAAAATTTTTAATTTTTTTAGCGGGAAAAAAATAGAACGAAACGTGAGTCCACGATCGGATTGGTCTAAAAACTTACTATATTTGACCAAGTTTTCTTGAGAATTTTTTCAAAACAATCGAAGGGGGCACAAATTTCGATGAAATTTTTTTTTTTTGATTAAAACATAAGAAAAATAGGAATAAATCAATGAAGACCGAAGAAGTTTTTTTTTCTTGAAAGAGCATTAAAAAAGAAATCTGGAAAACCGTTGACCCTAAAGGCCATCCCTGCAACTTCCCGCTAATTCCATATCTAAGCGCTTAAAATTGCACTTTTCTGATGTTTTTGAGCTCTTCGAGCTCAAACATATAATTTGTGTGTTATTTTGAGCTCTCCGAGCTCAGAGAGATAGCTATTCTATGACTTTGAGCTCTTTGAGCTCAAAAGTCTGATAAAAGTTTTATAAAACACTATTTTTTGAGTTTTCAAACTGCAATAACTTTTGAATTAATGAACCGATTTTCAAGCGGTTGGCGGCATTCAACGCAGTATTTTAAGCCTCATGAAGAATCTTTGAGTTTGAATTGATCGAACTAAAAAATTCGGAATACTTCCGAAAAAACACTTTAGATGATAAGGGTGGCTCTTCAAGGATTACGCCGATGGTTTTGTTGTTTTCCAGTTTTTATTGAATTTATTTTTATGAATAACTTTACACTTTAACAAGTTTAGGTTGTCACTTATGAACTACGATTTTTTAATTAAACGCGGTGATAACGTCCAGCTAATTTCCCGAGGGAATGAGTGCGCAACCCGTTAATATTTTTCTTATATTCTAAGTTTTAACGACAACAACACAAATGACCCGTCTTAAGTGCGGAGCAAATTAAGTCGACAGCAATCTGTGAATTTAATAATCTAAATCTTGCACGTTCGTCCGGCTGACCGAGAATTACTCAAATTAAGTGCGAAGCAAATAAATTCGACGGTAATTCACAAACGAGGAACGACTTCAATTAAGTGCAGAACAAATTAATCAAACACTAAGCACTGGAGCCCTTTGTTCTAGCGTTATTAAATACTCGTGCTGCTTAGCTTGCATAAATCCCCGTTGGTCAGCCAGGCAACACTAGACTTATAATTACGGTGGTTCTCGCGCATAGGGGGATCTTCCATTATTAACGGGAAGATTAAACAAATGCACGGATGGACATAACATTTTTATGTGTATTAATTTCTTGCGATTTAAATAAGTTATATTATATGTTTTGGTTAACTTACGTTGATAAAAATTCATGCTTCAATTTGATATTTTACAGGCCTAAAAAGGTAATTTGGCATGGCTCCCATAAATTTGGCGATCGAGCTATGGACACCTACTGTGATGCTTGGAACTCTAATAGTCCTGATCGATATGGATTAAGCTCTTCAATTACAAGAAGCAGACTTTTGGAACAAACTCGTAATTCATGTGATAATAAATTGGCATTATTATGTATAGAAGTAACAAGTGAGATAATTAGAAGTCGAAGGAATTCTTAAAATAGCTTAAATAATGGAAACGATGAAATGTCGTAAAATAAGTATCAAGAAGATCTTGATTACATTATAAAAAATTAATTTGTATTTGCAATTATAAATTTGATAATTGTAATAAGCCATCATGGACTTAATGAAGATTTTTTACTGTTGTTAATTCAACAGATCAACATCTCACTTCTTTTTCGTTGAAGTTTAATGATTATTTGATGCAGATCCTTCCATAACTCCTTTACATTTCTAATTAGATCAATTTCAATGAAATAATGTTAATATAATTACGTAATTTTAATCGGATATGTTAACACCAAAAATTTATACTTATGATATATATACGTCAATTATTAACTTTAGGCATATATTATAATAAACAACCAGACAAGAAACTGTCGGAGAAATTCCGAGTAGTCCCAAGTAAGCCAGTTTTCACTAAAATCAGTGCAAGATAGTATCAGCAATGATAAAAAACAATTCAGATCACTAGAAATTATTCATGCACTGAATGAATATAAAAAATGTAACCAATGCATTAGGAACTGACATGGAGGCTTGAGTTAAGAAACATGTCGAAAAGTAGTTAATACTTTTAAATTTTTGACCCATGTGATAATAGGCTAAGTCACAAAAATATTATTAGATATCACAGATACATTATTATTGACGGGTAATAACGGGAATATGTCTTTGTCCCAGCTGAGCAATGTCCCAATTGATCAATGTCCCATTTTTCATTGTCCCAGTCAGCAGGGTAGCCAGATATTTTTTTCCGAAGTAACCAAGTTACGGCGCTGTGTTTCTTGTGACAGTAATGTGGCGCTAGATGTTACAGCTCCAGCTAAAGCTAGCTAACGAGTTGGTGCTAATTGAACAAGCTTTGAATCCTTCTTTCCAGCATTTATCTTTGCACATAAATTATGGTAAGTATTTAAGCGTAATGAACTATGCGCAAACCAATTCCTTCAATTTTGGAGAAGGAACTCTATATTAGATAGCAACTGTTCTGATGCTTTAGTTGCGACTAAATTTAAAGAGTGACAGCTACATTTGAGTAGCTGTACTCGGTGATATTTTTTTTTTTAATAGCACGTATAGACTGTGATTGACACCACGAAGATTACTGGCACCATCAGTACCACATTATTGGCACCATCAGTACCAAGCTTTTTACTATAATATCTAATACAGTAGGCCATGTATTTCATTGTTGATACATCTGTGGATTCGTCCAGCAGTATCGAATAAATTTCTTCGCCCAAGTCATCAAGCAGTTCTTTTAGCGTAGCAGGTGCAATAACGTTAAGAATAATTTTCGAACATTTGGTTCGATGTAATGGTAGTTTTGTCAGTTAACTACCTTTGCCAATGTCTTTTAACATTTCACATAAATGATCTATATTTTTCAAAAAACCATAAGCAGCGTTATTTAAAACCAAGTTTTTTCTTCAAGAGTCATTTTTTTCTTCAGAAAAGTGCTTAAATTACAGTACAGTGAAGAAAAGAAGACAGTCATCAAGTAAGAAGAAATAAAAAAAATTTGAAAATACAAAAAAAATTTTTTTTATTTATTTAAGGATATTAGGTTAGAACTATGAATTTATTTTTGAGTGTAAATCGTCCTCCTGCAATCGGTCAATTTTTTAAAAAGTTCTAGCGATTAAAAAAAAAAAAAAAAGAGCGGTGTTTTTCAAAAATTCGTAACTTTTTGTGGGTTGAGGAAAAAAAAGTCTGAAATAATTTATAAAAATGTGTTTAAGGAAGTAGAAAAAGATACAAAACTTTGAGCAAAATCAAAAGGGTTGGGGTGAAAAATTTGTCTATTTAGCATGGAATGACCCATGTATATGATTAATCAGGGTATGAATAATCATGCTTGATTATATATAGTCATCATATATAATTATATATAATCACTAGCTGTTACCCGCCCGCTATGCTGGGCACTTGGCATTGTATTTAGAATTGAATAGAATTGTATTTTGAGATCAAAACTTAAAATTAAAATGGAGTATTGTTTTGACTTGCACAGATTCTAAATTCCATCGGATTGACCTGTACTTTTTATCCATGTGATTATTCTAGCTAATATTCATTGTAACTTTCAATATTCATTTCAAAAATGAATAATAATTAACATGAAGAAAAAAATTTGAAATAAGCATTGAAAGTTTCAGTTAAAGTAATTGCAGGTCTCACAACTTAAGTTGAAATTGGCCTAGCTTAAAGTTTGCTGTTATCTATGATTCCATCAAATTTTATATCTGTAGGAATTGTATTTGAAGAATTTAAATTTTTTGTCAATTATTACTCTCGCTGCAATCCCTGTAACTTCCCGCTAATTCCATACCTGAGCGCTTAAAATTGTACTTATGACATTTTTAAGATTTTTGAGCTCAAAATATAATTTATGTGATATTTTGAGCTCACTGAGTTTGGAGAGATAATATCTTGATGCATTTGAGCTCTCCCAGCTCAAAAGTCTGATAGAAGTTTCGTAGAACACTATTTTTGGATTTTTCAAATCGCAATAACTTTTGAATGGATTAACCGATTTTCACGCGGTTGGCGGCATTCGACGCAGTTTTATCATCCTCATAAGTGATTTTCAGGTTTTAATTGATAAAATCGAAAACTTCAGAGTAATCCCGAAAAAACACTTTTTTCGGTTTTCTTTCGTTCACGATAACTCACGAACGAATCAACCGATTTTGACCAGATTGGAGACGATCGGCGTGGTTTTTCAAGCTTAAGGGCGGATTAGTTTTTGAAGTTGATCGATAGAGCCGTTTAAAAAATATTCCAAAAAAACCGATTTCAAAAATGATTTTTTTCTTATTTTTTTTGAGATTTTTCAAGATTTCTTAAAATCTATCGGTCCGAATCGGTTCAAATTCTCAGGAAATCTAAGTTTGAGGAAACTCTTTAGAACGCTGTTTAGTTCGTTCCGATCGGTTTAGTCGTTCAAAAGTTATAAGCGAGTCACACACACACACACACACACACACACACACACACACACGCGCGCGCGCGCGCGCGCGCGCACACGTACATACATAGTGACAACATCGCGGGGGTAGTCAGGGAAGCTTCCTGTGACCTTCAAACGTCGAGATCTGATGAAAACTCGATTTTTGCAAAACGGGGTGAAAACAATAACTTCCCGATTTTTGAAAATCTGAGATTTTTAGCGGGAAGTTAAAAAGATTCCTACCAAGTTTAGAGTCTGCAGAAGTTACAGTTTGAAAATTAAAATTTTAGATTTCAACACCCACCCCTGCAATCCCTATCGGAAGTAGAATTATTTTAGATCTGTTTTGAGATGATCTCATGATAAATAAAAGATTTCTACCTAATTTCAAGTCTGTTGATTATTGACTTACCATTATGGGCCCCATAAGTCTGCCCATATAACCCCCTGAGTTTCTAACCATTTCGCCTCGAAAGGCGGAAAAATGTCGTGCCCCGTCTTTCTGAAGAACTCCTCCGAATAGTACTCGTACCTGGGGTCGTTGATGGGGATAACGCCCCCTGGAGGGTGAACCTCTGGAACCTCGATTGGGACCAGCTTCCAAGCCCTGGTGATGTCTGTCCAATAGGCAGGACGGTTGTTGCTGACGAAGATGGACTGACCCGGTGGACCTCGGCTCGTGGGTGATTTAGGCGAGTCTTCCTCGGCGGTTCGAACTACCCTTATTCGAGGTTCAATTAAGATCTCGTCGTCCGTTATTCGCACTACTGGTCTCACGAGAGTCTCTAGATCTACTGACTTGCTCCTGGCCAGAATAAATGTTTATAAATCTTATTGTCAGCCATGTTGGTAGCTCAGGTTACTCTTGAGAGAGTCGACGTGTTGGTAAGGAAGAAACTAAAGTTAAGAACAATACCTACTGTGGTTACAGTATTGGAGATAAAACATAAGTAGAAATTTAAATCGCGCGCATTCGCGCGCGTTCTCATCCTAAACCAATCAGGAATCAGGGTCTATTTTTTCAATTAGTGTCGAGAATTTCGATACTAAACTAACTTTACTTTATCATAAATTTCATATTATAGGAGATTGAATGATAAATGAACTGAAATAATTATCATTAATCAGTATTTTAATTCATTAAAAATAGGAACAGAGAAGTATACAATAATAAGAATTATAGTTATTTTTTAAAGTATTTTTTTTTTTTATTAAAATTTATGATAACACACATACAGCAATAATAGTATTTTTAACTTGTCTTGTCAACTCTTAATGCTCAATTATAACTTTTGAGACTTTTTGCCATGTTTATTTAATATTCAATAAATAGTATATGTAAATTTGCAAAAATCTTACTAATTTTTAGCATGCAAAAAACTTTCTCCTAATGCTTGATTATACTTTAATGTTATAATAGTTATATAAATAAAGAAAAACTATTAAAAAATTTCAATTAATAATAACAGTTAAAACTAAGCTATTAATAATGGTATAAATTTCTGTTAAAACCTTTTGTCGTCACAACTCTCTAATAATAATAATTATTAAGATTTTTGCAATTTTACATATGATATTTATCAATGGAACCTGAAAATAAAATCAATCAATATTGAATAATAAATAAACATGCGAAAACTTTTAAGATAACTCTACACATAAATGCGCATTAATTTTTTTTTTTTTTGAAACTTCAGTAGAGGAGCAAGGGGCTTCCGAGATACTGGCCAAGTGGGGATCTGCATTACCGACTGAGTGGTTCATGTCCATGCTAAGTTACCGACCGCTGTTTTGACCATATTCTCAACCCTTTTTTATCAACCCTTTTGATCCGCCATCTGGTCGTCGATAATTTGAATTTCCCACCCTTCTGATCCGCCATCTCGTGACCGCTATTTCCACCATTTGATCCACCACGTGGTGGCTACCACGTGGTAGCCGCCACGTGGTAGCCACCATTTCCCGCGACTGCGTCGACCCTTTTGGCCCGGCATCCGGTAGCCGCCATTTTGACCATGCTTACAACCCTTTCACCGGCATCTCCCGCGATTTTGCCGCCATTTTGTCCCGTTATTTCGTCAGCCTTTTTCTGTAAACAAGTCCTAACTTGTTAGTGACGTCATTTTCTGATGAAATTTTTTTTTCTGATGCAACCCTTTATGCGCAATTTACCCCCACTTTTTCATCTTTATGTTGGTGGTGGGGATTGATGATATAAAATCAGCTCGCGACCATGAGATCATCATTCAGTTTGGATTTGTTACCTTGTGCTCTTCAAGCTAACCAGTGAAAAAATTTCGTGATTTAAATATTAAAAGAATCATCTTTAACCTGAAAATGGAATTAGTTGAGCTCAACAAAATTAATCTTACACTAGGATATCTGCCCACGAAGAAGATCTACGAGTTGGAAGAGGGTGAAATCTAAAAGATAAGTCAGTTGAAAACGGTCTCTACCAAGTTTGGCTTACAATATGTCGCAACAATTGAAGACGAGTTTCAAATTTTTCTTCCCGCTAAAACTGTAAAATTATTGAACGCCAATGCTGACATCTTGGTGAAATTAGTGGAATCCACCAACAACAATCTACTTTATCTACACTATCATCAGAAAAAAGATAATTTATTTGAATTTGTAATTGATAAATCTTAGAAAACTTTAATAAAACTAATTTATTATAATTGAACGAGTTGCTTTATTTGTTTAGATTAATATGCTATGATTTAATTCTTTACGATTAAAGTCTAATCTCCTTTGTCAATAATTTTACTCAACACTACTAATAATAATAATAATAATAATAATAATAGTAATAATGAAGAAAAAAAAATACCATAAGATTGTTCTGAAGAAATGGAAAAAAAATATGATAACTTTAAATAATAAGAATTTTTTATTAAAAATTATCTACTAACTTCAATTTAACTCAGTAATATCAGTAATAATAATATTGTTTTAAATATTATCAACGTTAAATGAAAAATTTAAATATTATAATAAACATGAATCGAATAAAATAAAATAAATTCTCAATAAGAAATAATAAAAAAATGATGAAATATCAACGCTGGAAGCTTTAGAAGCTTCTGACAGTAGTTAGTTTTTAAAGATAGTATACTTCGATTATACTATCGTATATATGCCTACAATAAGGACATATAGAGAAATGGCGACCACGTGTTGTCAATTCTTCCTGAGCCTTACATCGTTTGCACAGGCATAAATGATTACAGGGCTGAACAAGTGCCGCTGGTTTAAAAATGTTGCACTTAAAACATGCTCCTGAAGTGCCTTGAGCCGCTTCGTCATTGAATGATTCAGTTGGAGGTAATTCCGGATGCCATGTATTATTTGGATTTAATACAATTCTTTGGGGATATTGAATTTCTTCATGACGTTCATAATATCCCCGACAAAGAGGACAACGCGGAAGATACATTATATTTCTGGCTGACTGTACAACACTTGAAATATCTTCTCCAGCTTTGCACTTCAGGCAAAGACACAGATGTTGACACGGTGAAAATAATACTCTTGGTCTGTTTTTGTAACAAATGCAACATATACTCGCAGTTCCAGAGGCCTCAACGTCATCGAAGTGTACATTTTCTAATCGCTCATGTATGCCCGGTCCCACATCATCATTATCTGAATCGTTGTCCAAAGGAATATTGTTTTCATCATCTGTAAAAATTAATTATGTGAAAAATTTATGTTAAAAATGTGATTGTTATTGAAGCCATATTTTATAATTACCATCGAATACTGCAGGAAAATTAAATTGCTCTACATCATTCATCATGTCAGGATCTGGGTTTATTGTTGGTAAACGGTCAGCACGAGCAACATTATCAACAACAGGATCTCTTAATATATCAATCCCACCGGCAGCATCTAAATAAGATATACTTTTAAAATTTCATTCTTTTAAAAAAAGAAGTTACAGTGTTCTGTAACTAACTACGACTATTAATATTACTACACGTAATTTAAATAATTAATTTATTTTTAAATTTACCATTGGCGTTTGCAACAATATCAACAAGATTAACTTCTTGTTCATTTTGAACCATCACAGGCACTTGTTCAGCACCAGCCACTAGTTCTATTCTATCTTGTTGTTGTTGTTGAAGATCAGCTCTGCCAATAACTTCGTCTCTGAAAACAGCTATGTCGCCAGCAACATCTAAATAAGGTAATTGAATTGTTATTATTATTATTATTATTATTATTATTATTATTATTGCATAAATTAAAGTATTTTTGATAATTTGTGAATTGTATTATATAATTTTAATTGTAATTGTATTTACCTTCGTCATCACTTGAAACGATTATTACAGTATCAGCATCGTCATTATCATTGATTATTCCATCAATTGCATTAGGTTCAGGCATTGCAACGTTGTTATCTGCTTCATTTAGATTCCCATTGATAACAAGTTCATTAACTACAGGACGCCTACGTGGTCTTCCTCGTGGTCTTCGTACAATTTCTTCCACAACATTTTGCACCATACGACGCGCTTCAGCATGTTGAAGTGGTCTTACAGTACGCCTCACCCCTCGGGCAGCAGGTCTGGGTATACGGCGACGAGCCCGGCGAGGTTGTGGATCTGGTATATCATCAAGTACGTCAGGAACTGGTTGTGGTTGATTCATCAGCTCTCCAATTTCAGGTAGTTCAATTATGTCATCTAAGCATAAGAGAATTTATTAATTATTGAGTAAGACAATTATTTATGAAATAACAATAATTCACCATCAAGACTCTCGGGATCAGCTTCAATGTTTTCACGAAGTTGCCTCGGCATCACCGTTCGAAGAAATTCCAACATTGTAAATCTGAAATAATCAGATTTTCAAATATATATGTTACAATAAAATCAAAGAAGTATATAAAATAACATACATAATTATTAATAGAAAAAAAAAAATTATAAATAATAAAGAGCTCATTACCTTCCCGTGTCTAATGCTCTTTGTACTCTAAGAATGTGGGCATCATAAGGAGTTTGAATCGAACGTCGTTGACCTCCTATGTCATGACCAAAATTTAATTGCGTCCATCTTTGGTTTTGTTGCTCCATTAAAATGGCTAATCGATCTACAATAAGAAAAAAACGATAAATACATTTTGTAAATCAAAATTATTTTATTATCGATATTTAAAAAAAAAAAAAATATATTATTACCCAAGAAAACAAACAAATTAGGACGAGATCCACCGAGTCGTTGGGAAAGTTGACGATGAAACGATTCTGCAATATTATTGGTACGCACTGCTGTACTTCGGACTGATACTATCGGTGCTAACGGTAACCAATAACGCTCTAAGTAATTCAAAAACACCACCAATTGTTCAGGTTCATTACGGATTCTTGTAGCCTGTTGTCGGATTACTTCCAACCCTTCCCGAAAACGTTCTGCTGGTAAAAGTGCTAGGGCCCATGCTAATTTTAAAATGTGTGAAACATCACGATTTATACGTAAAGCACGCCATTTGCGTGTCAATGCCTAAAGAAAAAATAAGCGTCTCTCGACGCTTAGCATCAGTGTGTTCTCGAGTAACCAGAAGAGTGCTTCTGGCGTGTTGTTTCATCTATCTCTTGCCAGCAAGCGTCGTTGGCGATGTAACGTTCTCATGATCTTTGATTTTGCACAATTTTTTATTTGATTATATTTATATTTAAAAAAGTATAAAACAATTTTATTTTGAGTAACCAATTATTCAATCAAGAAAAAGAATCCCGATTATATAAATATATTGGGAAGCATCGGAGATCGTTCTTTCTTCGTCATCTAGGTAAGCAATCAAATAGATAACTATTTTTCAAGTAACTTATAATATCTTACACAAATATAATTATTTTATTTTGTTTGTGGATCTCTCGCCTTGCACTTTGTTAAAAATGACAAAGTAAGAATTTAATATTGAGAAAAAAAAGGACTTGAGTGTCTATGTATATGTATTAATTTTAAGTAATGTTAGTAGTAGTAGTAGTAGTAGTAGCGTCACTGCGTGATCGTCTTTTCGCGCCATTTCTTGCTTTCTTCTATATTATTATATCCATAATAGTTACTTAATACAAACTTTAACCATAAAATGTAAGGAAACAGAAGATTAATTTTCCTAAAAAAAAAATAAATTTTTTAACAGCAATAGATTTCACTTAAATAGCAGATAAACACATTTCTAAATCATCTTAATCAAATAATAAATATTTCATAAAATCTTAAAAAAAATTTATTTGTCGTAACAATAATTATTGTTAGATGCAAATAATTAAATTTTAATTTATTTACAAAAATATATTTTTATATTTTACTTTTCTTATTAAAAGAAAACAAAAATTTTTTTATTTCTTCGAGTAGGAAAATGCAGCAGATTCCTGGTCAAAGGGAGGGTTCTGTGCGCTTTATTCATGATGGCCACGTGTACCACCATGACAGTAGATATGATAATGCTTCAGAAGAATACGTTTGTTCATATCGTACGTCCCGATGGCAATGTCGGGTCACTGCTTCAATTAGTCCTCACGGTGATGTTGTGATTTATGGGACACATGAACATGCACCACGCCATCCACTCCAAGAAGTAAGGCGTCAGGAAATGATCGTCGCATTAAGACGTCAAGCATTGTTAAGTACAGCAAGCCCTGATCAAATTTTCAATAATGTTTCTGCAAGGTTTGTTATCAACCTTTTGTTAGTATAATTAATGAACTGTTTAAATCATTTTTACATCGTATTAATTACATGATAAGTAATGTGAATTTAATCTTCATATTTTTTAGATTTTCTTTTCAAAAAAAATTTAGATATTGAAATATTTGTTAATACATACTTTAGATAAAAAAAAATTTTTCTTTAGATTCGAGGATATAGCATATTTAATGCGACCAGCTACAGGGCGTATGCACATTATTAGAGAGCGTCGTCGACATCGTCCCCAAATTCCAGAAAGGATTCATGAGTTAAATAACACGCTTGCTGGGTATCCAGCTGTTGAACCAATTTTTAGAGGTGAAGTTCAAGGTGAAGACGGATCTATTGCTATTATTTTTGCTAATCGACAAATGTTAAGCCGTGTAAATAATGCTATTGAATTACACATCGACGGTACCTTTAAAGTAAGTACTTAAAAAAAAATTTTTATTTTATTTATTTATTTTTTATTTTATTGAAAAGTGATTGCTTTAAATATTTAAAATAAAAATTTTATCATTTTCACAGAGTATACCAGATCAAATTCTAGACATATCGCAACTCCTTATTATACACATGCGTCGGATGGATGTTGTAAGTCAAATTTAAAAAAATTTTAAAACTTGAATAAAAAAAAAGAAATAATTAATTATAAAAAATTTGCATGTTTTAGGGAATACCCGTTTTGTTTGCACTCTGTTCATCGCGTACAATGGCTCTTTACGATACTATATGGTCATTTTTGAAACAAGAAGCACCAGAAGTTGAAGGTAACCTACAAGCATGTGTTATGGATTATGAGCGTGCTCTTATGCGTTCTACTAGACGAATGATGCCTCAAGTTAACGTTCGGGGATGCTGGTTCCACTACACCCGAGTAAATATAATAAATTATCATTAATAACAATGAAAACAAAATTAATTTTGTAAATCATTTATTTTTTCTTTAGGCATTGACACGCAAATGGCGTGCTTTACGTATAAATCGTGATGTTTCACACATTTTAAAATTAGCATGGGCCCTAGCACTAACATACTTTTTCATTGTCACTCTTTTTATTTTCTTCATACACCTGTATAATTGCTTCTGTTTTCTGTGTATTTGATGTTATTTTATTTTTTTTTTATTCTGAAAATAGAAGAAAAAATTAATCTTTCTTAAATAATGCTTATATGAGATAGGGTAATTAGTTTTTTATGAAATTTTATAAGAATTTGGTAAATAATTTTTATAAAATTTTATATAATCTTATAAAAACTTATAAAATACTATGGATCCCGAGAATAAACTATTTATAAAATTTTATAGAAGCTTTCAAAATTTTATAAAACTTTATGATATTATACAACGTTACTTTTTTAATATCCGGTATATTGTATAAAAATTTTTATCATTTTATATTAATTTATAAAGTTTTATGTAACTTTATAATAATTTGTAAGATTTTATCGACCCACAAAATGTTTTTATGAAATTTTATATTATTTCCTTAAGTTTGATAACATTTTATTAAAGTGTGGAACATCAATTTTATATAATTTTTTTAAGTTATTATTTTTTGATTGTGCATGCTGAATGTAATGGACCCTTGAAATTTTGCTATTATGATTTATATTATTGTAATTATTCAGTTTTCTTATCAGAAATTACTCGATAAAAACTTCTTGAAATTAAGTAGTATTCTTATTTTACGTCTTTTCAATCATTTTTCAAAAGAATAGAAATATTTCAAATAATCCAATCACTTGTTAAATTTATATACACCATATAACACACATTTAATATGAACTGTAAAGCAAACGATAGGATGTTACGGATGGGATTTAATCGTCGAAGTTAAGCAATAACGACAGCAATAGATATACTTGGCTGGACGATTACTTCAAAAATTACTTGTATTTAAACGAAATCGATTGTTTTTCTTATTGCCCACGGGATAACTGATTTATGTTATTAATCTATCGAAATTTAAAATTCATAGATTTTTATTATTGAAAGTTGATATTGAAAATATCTCTATAAAATGTTATGCATGTTTTTAAAATTTTATAGATTTCAATACAACTGTATGAAAGTGCATAAGATTATTAATTTAATAAAATTTGATAAAAACATTTTTTCCCAGGGATATAATATTTTTTAAACATATACAAATTAAAGAAATACTTTTCTAGCTTCTTTGGCGTTGGTGACCCCCGATTCTGCTTCTTTCTCATCATCTGACGATGACTTTCAAGATGACCGATTTGTTATAACAGGCTCTCGTATACGAAATGTTGGTTTCAACAAATGGTCCCGTGAATCTGAAATTCATCACATAATAATATATAAATAATTGTTTGAGAGGTCCTTCGAACTGATTTATTTCTTATTTAATTCTTGTTTTTATTAGAAAAATATTTAAATTTTGTTCATTTCGAATGATTAAACTTTATTTAAATTTATAATATAACGTGAAGCGTTATACATTTATCCGAACAAAAACAGTTTCACTGTAAAAAAATCGCGCCAAGTCTACGTTCATAAGACTATTAAGAGAAAAAAAATTTTTTTTTTCTCCACAAAAAGATATAAAATAAAAAAATCGAAAAATCCAAGTAACTGATATGATTGTATATGATTTTTGAAAATTAAAAAATCATTGAATACATACTTTTTCATTGTCACTCTTTTTATTTTCTTCATACACCTGTATAATTGCTTCTGTTTTCTGTGTATTTGATGTTATTTTATTTTTTTTTTATTCTGAAAATAGAAGAAAAAATTAATCTTTCTTAAATAATGCTTATATGAGATAGGGTAATTAGTTTTTTATGAAATTTTATAAGAATTTGGTAAATAATTTTTATAAAATTTTATATAATCTTATAAAAACTTATAAAATACTATGGATCCCGAGAATAAACTATTTATAAAATTTTATAGAAGCTTTCAAAATTTTATAAAACTTTATGATATTATACAACGTTACTTTTTTAATATCCGGTATATTGTATAAAAATTTTTATCATTTTATATTAATTTATAAAGTTTTATGTAACTTTATAATAATTTGTAAGATTTTATCGACCCACAAAATGTTTTTATGAAATTTTATATTATTTCCTTAAGTTTGATAACATTTTATTAAAGTGTGGAACATCAATTTTATATAATTTTTTTAAGTTATTATTTTTTGATTGTGCATGCTGAATGTAATGGACCCTTGAAATTTTGCTATTATGATTTATATTATTGTAATTATTCAGTTTTCTTATCAGAAATTACTCGATAAAAACTTCTTGAAATTAAGTAGTATTCTTATTTTACGTCTTTTCAATCATTTTTCAAAAGAATAGAAATATTTCAAATAATCCAATCACTTGTTAAATTTATATACACCATATAACACACATTTAATATGAACTGTAAAGCAAACGATAGGATGTTACGGATGGGATTTAATCGTCGAAGTTAAGCAATAACGACAGCAATAGATATACTTGGCTGGACGATTACTTCAAAAATTACTTGTATTTAAACGAAATCGATTGTTTTTCTTATTGCCCACGGGATAACTGATTTATGTTATTAATCTATCGAAATTTAAAATTCATAGATTTTTATTATTGAAAGTTGATATTGAAAATATCTCTATAAAATGTTATGCATGTTTTTAAAATTTTATAGATTTCAATACAACTGTATGAAAGTGCATAAGATTATTAATTTAATAAAATTTGATAAAAACATTTTTTCCCAGGGATATAATATTTTTTAAACATATACAAATTAAAGAAATACTTTTCTAGCTTCTTTGGCGTTGGTGACCCCCGATTCTGCTTCTTTCTCATCATCTGACGATGACTTTCAAGATGACCGATTTGTTATAACAGGCTCTCGTATACGAAATGTTGGTTTCAACAAATGGTCCCGTGAATCTGAAATTCATCACATAATAATATATAAATAATTGTTTGAGAGGTCCTTCGAACTGATTTATTTCTTATTTAATTCTTGTTTTTATTAGAAAAATATTTAAATTTTGTTCATTTCGAATGATTAAACTTTATTTAAATTTATAATATAACGTGAAGCGTTATACATTTATCCGAACAAAAACAGTTTCACTGTAAAAAAATCGCGCCAAGTCTACGTTCATAAGACTATTAAGAGAAAAAAAATTTTTTTTTTCTCCACAAAAAGATATAAAATAAAAAAATCGAAAAATCCAAGTAACTGATATGATTGTATATGATTTTTGAAAATTAAAAAAAATTTTGTTGTAAATTAAAAAAATTTTTTTTTAAATTTTGGAAGGTACTTGGTGTGCGTGGTTGCAAAATATTTTACTTTTGATGAAATTCGTAAAATTTATTTTCTAGGACTTTCCAAAAAATTGAAATACACAATGACGCAATCCAGCAATAAACTGATTATAAACTATACTCAAGTAAAGCGTAATAAAATATTATATGAAATAAAAAATTTGTTAAAATTTACAAAAATCAATTCTTAAGAAAAAAAAATTTATAAATACATCTATGTATGGGCAATACTCATCAAAAAAAATTTTTTTCATAAAAACATGAACCACAAATAAAGTTTATTACTTTTATAATTTTCTATAAAGAATATATATACTAATAAAATATTTATTTTTAATTTATAAACTATAAGCGTAAACAGAAAATAAAAAAACTATAGAAATACAATTTAATCTTTCTAAAAACCATTAAACACGTCGACTCGTTTTTAAATTTATTTATAATTTAATAATAATTTGTTTTTATTTTTGTTTCATATAAATATTTTGTCAGTTTCTTTTTCACACATTTAAATCATAATATTCATAGTATATTTTTTATTTTAAGAAACTTATGCGAGAAAATATTTTAATAAACTGTGACTAAATAGATATTTATTATTATTTGATTCTTTTTTCAATATTCATCAACTTATATGTTCTAAATATCATTAGAATTGTCAACTTATAGTGTTTAGTTAATTAACATAATTAAATATTTTATAATCTATCAGAGAAACAAATAAAAATTAAATCAACAATCGATTGTGACTCCAGTCAATAACTAACACTGCACTATACCGGTAAGACAAGTGTTTCACTGTATACCACTATCGAAGTTTGACCGTCAAAGTTTGATTGTAAACTACCATGAATATAGAGGAATAAACAAGTAAATGCACATGCATGTATATGTGTTAGTGTACTCGTGAAATGTAGTTGATGAAGATAACACGATCCCTCCTTCGTTGGCCGCACGTGTAGTGCGACACCAGTTATCGTAATATCATAACAAAGAAGATGCGCTTTACAAAGGCATGAAACGATCTTTTAATAGTGTTATGTATAATCTCCATGTACGCTTAATATGTCTTTCCTCGATGTGCAGAGAGAGACATGAAACAACAATTCCGAATTTTATAGTAAAAAAAAAAAAAAAGATCAATTTCTTTTTATTGGTTGCATGAAGTAATAAATTTTCCAATTAAAAAAAAAAAAAAATTTCTAAAATTACGAATCTTAAATTGTTCAATGGAAAGAATACTTGGCATTTAAATTTATATTAAAAAATCTATGTGGCTCACGGAAAAAAATTTTTATTACAACTGTTCGCTTACGAGTTTGTTATATCTTCTTAAAATTTATAAGAAAAAATTTTTAAAATAAATATCGCAACATCATGAATTATAGACTGAAAATATATTTTATATTTTTATTTATTATTTAAAATTATTTTTTTATTTTATCGACATCTTCTATAAATTTGTTAATAAAGTTATACTACAGGACGAATAAACTAAATTTTTTTGCCACTTCCGGGCGGACAAAAAAATAGTATACAGCTCTTGGAAAGTAAAATAGAAAACCTCAGATAACATGTTTGACGACCTTGGTTTCACCTCGGCTAACGATTACATGTGATCTGAGGCTTTACTTATTTTCCTTCCTAAGGGGTGTAATATACTATTATTTTCGAGAAAGACAACATTTCAACAATGACACATGTGTTTGCTGTGTTTTATAATTTTTCAAAGCACTGAAAAATCTATTTATAGATTTATTTACAAATTTCTTTGTACGATGTCTTAACATAACTTGACACGTAATATTCTACATATTCAATTTCTTTATTTAAAATTTTTTTTATGTATCAAAAATGTCACAAAGTTTTGACTCTCAGTAGAGGAGCAAGGGGCTTCCGAGATACTGGTCAAGTGGGGATCTGCATTACTGACTGAGTGGTTCATGTCCATGCTAAGTTACCGCCCGCTGTTTTGACCATATTCCCAACCCTTTTTTATCAATCCTTTTTTATCAACCCTTTTGATCCGCCATCTGATCGTCGATAATTTGAATTTCCCACCCTTCTGATCCGCCATCTCGTGACCGCTATTTCCACCATTTGATCCACCACGTGGCGGCTACCACGTGGTAGCCGCCACGTGGTAGCCACCATTTCCCTCGACTGCGTCACCCCTTTTGGCCCGGCATCCGGTAGCCGCCATTTTGACCATGCTTACAACCCTTTCACCGGTATCTCCCGCGATTTTGCCGCCATTTTGTCCCGTTATTTCGTCAGCCTTTTTCTGTAAACAAGTCCTAACTTGTTAGTGACGTCATTTTCTGATGAAATTTTTTTTTCTGATGCAACCCTTTATGCGCAATTTACCCCCACTTTTCCATCGTTATGGTGGTAGTGGGGATTAACGATATAAAATCAGCTCACAACCGTGAGATCATCATTGAGTTTGGATTTGTTCTTGAACGTGAGCACTTAAAGTCGAGAAGATGGAAATTTTTATTGATTTTGAAGGCTTTTACACGCTTGATGGATCCTTTATTATCAAGGAGCTAGCTGTTGTTGAGCTTAACGATGATCCAGACATATTGTCTTCTGCTGCGTTGGCAATATTCGAACCTCCAGCAGAGTACATCAACGAAGTTTTGATCTTCCAGACGAAAGACTATTGGTCGAGGAACCATGGTATCGGTTGGAATAAAGGATCATTTTCCTACACAGATCTGAATGATGTACTGTTTGAGATTTTAAAACACAAGACTTACGCTTACGTTTTGGGTGATGAAAAACAGCAGTGGCTCAGGAGATTCATTAATTTTGAATTGTATATCATCGATTTAACAAAGATAAGATATATCAACGAACTCAAATTCTTTGACTCTCTTCAGCCATGTCTCCTGAAAAAAAATCACTCGATAAAGTGTAACTATGCTTGTGCGTATAAGACTGTTCAGAAAATAAAACGTTGGTTCATCACCTGTTGGGGAATAAATCCCTCTCTAGAGAAGTCACTTCAACTATTTTACCAGCTGCAGACGTTAACCAGGATGGATCCTCGGGACATCACTTGCATGGATGAGTCGTTCATCCTACAATTCACAAAGCATGAGATCAATGAAGTTTGGTCAAAGCTCCCTGAACATTTGAGAACAGATTCAAGATTTATCGACTACACCAGATGTACTGAGCATTACTGCACTATTTGTGAGGATGTACTAGAAGGACCTTATCCATGGAAAAAAGACTGCTTTGAGTGTAATAATATTAAATAGTTTAAAGTGCATATCTAATCTAAATTATAAGATATTATTTTAGTAAGGTTTTGTAAATAAATAATCATTGAATTAAATTTTAATTGTGTTTTTTTTATTAATTGTTTTCCATTACATTTAGTTTCTTAAGCAATACAGGTTCAATAATTTTATTTAATTCTTGTATTCATCGGTGAAATCGTTCTCTATCTCTTGCTGCTTGCTCCCATGGACCTTTCCTTGCTTGTCTGGATGCAAAGTCCCACACATACATGTAATGTATGGATAACCGGAGACCTAAATTGTGATTTACTTGACACCACAGTTATTTCGAATCATTTAAAGTCCTTTATTGAGGAGTTATCACTGTACTGCGTACCTTATGGAGCAACTCACCACGTTGGTAGCAGAGACTTCTGGTTGGACGTTGTTCTGTTAGATAATAAATCAAAACAAGGAATATTTTTTAAATCAAATCATCCTTTCATAAGTGGGCATGACTATCTTTTTTGTGAGTATGTCTTTGATACTCCGAAGAAAATAGATAGATTTATTACTTATCGGAATTTCTCAAACTATAATCAAAATGCCTTATCAAATAAACTTTTCCACTCTTTAAATCTAAACCATATAAACGCCCTAGATTCAACTGATCCAAATGACCTATTTGATTTGTTTAAAGAAAATGTTTTATCTTGTTTAGATGAATTTGCTCCCCTAAAATCTCGGAAAATAGTTCGACCTCCAAACCCATGGCTGACAAATGAGCTTATAACCGAATGTAAAGACCGAGATAATCTGTATAAACGTGCTAAAAGATCTAAAGATGAAAACCTTCTTATATTATTTAAATTAAAAAGAAAAGAAGTAAAACTAGAGCTAAATCGTGCTCGTGAGATATACCTAAAAAATTCCCTCGTGAATCTACCGCATGATGTAACTGTGTGGAGTGAACTGAAGCATCTAGGCTTAATTAAAAATTCAGGCACGTCTCCATTAAATTACTTTGAACCACCAGAATTAAATTCTCACTATGCCACTATTATTAGGAAACATCCCAACTGTGATGATATATTGTTAGACAATTTACAGCAGATGTATACAAGTAATGTGAATTGTACTTTTGAATGGTCAGAAATTGATATTGTGGATGTCACTAAAGCATTACATCTAACATTACAAAAAACAAAGGGTAAAAGTCCTGACGGTATAGATTTAAAATGGCTGAGAAATCATCTTCCACAAATATCTATTTATCTTACAGCACTTTTTAATCGATCTCTTAGTTAAGGTATTTTTCCCGTTGCTTCGAAAACTATATTTATCGTCCCTCTAACCCGTATGAAAAAAAGATATACGAAAACAATATATTAGAAAATGTACGGAAAGTATATGATAATATATTGAATTATATATGCAATTTTATAAAGGTACATATAGATATTTTCGCCGATTAAATATATAATTATAATAGTTTTTAACATAGATGATTTATTTATATGCTGTTATATAGTTAAAATCACATAATTTAAAGTATACTGTTTAACATATACTTTATAATATATTATGTAAATATATTTCATTGTATACTGCAAATCATATATTTATTTATATTAGAGAATCATAATTTTATGATCTATTTTTGAACTTATATTTTATTGTATATTTTTAATAATATCTTCTATCATATACTTTAAGCCATATACTTTATATTTAATCCTTAATTATATATTTTATATCATATTTTGTTATTGTCATTGTAGTGATTCTTGTGTAATGATTTTTTTTACGACTTATTCCTGTGTATGTGTCAATAAAAGTTTTAAAATTTCTAGAGAGTAATATTATTGAATCTAAAGTTTATTTTATTTAATTAATTTAGCAAATGAGTTTTTTTTATTAATGTTTATTAACAGATATTTTTCGATTTAAAATATAAATAATCTGATAACGTTAATCAACATATTGATTAAATAGAGTCCATTGAATGCTTGACTTTACTGAACTTCTTCTCCATTATTCATCTTCAACTTCATCAGGCTCAGCGACCGCTCGATTTTTACGACGCTTTTCTTCAAGCATGTTGTTAATGGCCATTCCAAATAATGCGCGTTTGTAATTTCGAGGAAATTTATTCATTACAGCTTCTGTACCGAATATTATTTGAGTCTTAAAATTTTACAGTTATAAAACAATTCAACTTTAAGGCGAGTAATTATTATGAAAAAATATACCCTCAATAGCTTTGATAACATTCTGATCAAGTGCAGGGCGAACGGGAGCATCTTTATTGATTTTACTAGCACCTCCACGCAAATTACTAGCTAATAAAACTTCATCCGGAAAAAGCGCCGCAACTAACGATCTACCCATTCCCTGGAATGTATCGCGACTATCTGCGGTCTCCCATTGTTTGCGAGGAATGAATACATTTGATCCTTGGTGACCAATTTCGACCTTAAAAACAGTTCTGATTAATTTAAAATTAAAATTAAAAAAAGTGCAACGATGTACAGAAATAAGTTTGCTTGAGTCAAGAAAATTTTTAGGAAGACCTCAATTGTGCTTAAGTAAGAAAAAAGGTTCCTAAGAGGGTAATTTTCTTCATTAATAAAAAATTTTACTAGATTCTTGAATGCCATTCTTAAGAATGTGATGTTCTTGAGTAAAGAGAATAAATTTTCGACTCAAGAAATCATTTTTGATGTGAGTAAATTTTTTTTGTGTTAAGAATTTACTTTCTTTATTCAAGAACATCATTTTCCTTAAAATTTTCCTTAGAATGGTATATTCTTGGTTTAAGGTTTTTTGTCTTGAATCAAGTTGAATTTTTTATTAGTATTGGTTTGAAAATTTTCTTTTTTTAACTAAAATTTCTGGTTCTCTTAAGTATTTATTTGAATCAAGAAAATTAATTCGTGAATGTAAACTCATTCTGTGGCTGAGCTCTGACACACAAATGTATGTTTACTGCATAAATGTTTTGAATATTTATTATTAGCCAAGTATATTCTGAGCTTGAATCAAAACCGCCTGAGTTTGTTTTATATCTTTCACTTCAGCACACAGTTCCGAAAGCTTATTCATTATCATTTCATTATCTGAAAATTATATCATAATGTTTATAGATATTAGTATTAAAATTAAAAATAGTTTTATGATAAATATTTTTAACTTCCCGCTAAGAAAATTGAAAATCAAGTTATTGGTTTTACTCCGTTTTGCAAAAATCGAAGTTTCATTAGATCGCGACGTTTTGAGGTCCTAGGAATGTTCGCTGTGACTATTTTTACGACGGTGTCTGTATGTTTGTACCTATTTCGATACGTAAACGGTCAAAATTTAGCTTTTCACGGTGTTTTTGAGCTTTTCCAGCTCTAAAATATGAACTCTTCCTTATTTGGATCTCTCCGAGCTCAAAAAATTGCTGTTTTATGCTTTTGAGCTCGAAGAACTCAAGAGTCTCGTTTATTTAAAAAAACGGAGTCTCGTTTATTATAAAAAAAAAAAAAACTTAGTCTTGTTTCCTGAAAAAAAAAATTAGGACGACGGTTGACACTGAAGACCATCCCTGCAACTTCCCGCTCATTTTGTACTTAAGCGCTCAAAATTGCATATTACGTTTTTAATCTCTTCGAGTTCAGAAATATGATTTTTGTATCATGTTGAGCTCTTCGAGCTCAATACTCCAATAGCAGTTTGATGAAACACAATTCTTTGAATTTTCAAATCGCAATAATTTTCGCATGAATAAACCGATTTTCACGTGGGTAGCGGTATTCAACGCAGTTTCTTAAGCCTCATAAAAAATCTTAAAGTTTGAATCAACTGATTTTGACCGGATTAGCGGCGAGCGACGTGATTTTCCATGGTGAAGAGTAGATTAGTTTTTAAAGTTGATCGATTAAGCCATTTAAAAATTATTCAAAAAAAATTTTTTTGACAGTTTTATTTGTGAAAGTCTTCGATTTTTTTGGAGGGAAGTTAAAAAATGATCCTTGTTTATTTAAAAAAACGAAAATCAAAGCGTCAAGATGTTATGTTAACTCCATTTTTGCAAAATGGAGTAAAACTAATAACTTCCCGAATTTTTAAGATTTTAAATTTTCTTAGCGGGAAGTTAAAAAAAATAAAATCATTTATAATTCTGAAAGAACATATGTTTATGAAATAATTTATACTACGATCATTTTGATGGTTGACAGGAACATCATTTGGATCATTCTGCTGAATAACTTCGGGAATCTCATCATCACCACTCGAAACATAACTATCCTCAATAACCTCATTATAACATACAAAAGACAATATGATTAATAAAATGAAACTGTGATTAAACTAGAAAAACTATCTTACTTGGCAAGGAATATTTCTTTCATCTGCAGCCTTCTTATTTTTTTTTGCAGCTTTTGATCCTTGCTTCAATTTTTTACTTGACTGTAAATTATTATTATATAAAAATAAAAGCTTGGCCGATAGTACCGTTTTTATTTTTCAAAGTAAATGACAAAAATATTACTGAATGATTTGAAGTAGATGCTCCAACCTCTGCATCATCGGACCCATTCTCGAAATTACGTTTTTTTGAGGAAGTTTCTTGAGTTTTTTTACTTTTTAACGGAGTAATGGTGCCTTCCAACAGAGTGGCTTCGTTGTTCAATGCTTTTATATTGTCTTTAAATGAAATAAAATATCAGTCAATAAATTATCAATAAATAACCTCTAAATAATTAAACTGTTAATAAATAGTCTGTGAGTAAAATAATGACTGTAGATAAATGAATATTTACGAGATATTTTTAGAACACGTGCATCAAAAATTTTCCATCCATTTTTTGGTCTGATTGGTTTATTGTGACGCCATTCAATTAAATAAGTCTCTTCGTCTTCCAATGGACTGAAATTTTTGACATCAAAATCACGAATCCACTCTATTGGAATGCCTGGAGTGTATGTTTTGTCAAATTTCCCCCCCAACCCATTGCACGAGGGCAAATATTTTTTTTAATTCAACCGCATTCATTCCTTAAACTATGCAAAACTTATTTAATTACAAGCTATCTAATTAATTGATAAATTTTACGAAATAACTGCAGGC
Source organism: Cotesia vestalis (assembly GCA_000956155.1). NCBI lineage: Eukaryota > Metazoa > Arthropoda > Insecta > Hymenoptera > Braconidae > Cotesia > Cotesia vestalis. The sequence continues at coordinate 23,946 of JZSA01003036.1, forward strand.
TTGAACAATAAATATTTAATATATTAATATGAAGACACCTATGATTAATATAAGATAAATTAATTCACAAATGGAAATTAATGCAATTAGTTTAACTACAGTTTTATGACAGCTGTCAGACGTAAGTTGTTATGAAAATTGATGTTCATTTAAAAAATTAACGCTCACTTCACTTGTAAACAGAAGAATACTTCGTATTGAATATCAGTAGTGGGTATCGGTAGTTGTTTGTCAAACTAAGAAATCTGTATTATTAAGATGTCGGTGAAAAAAAAAATTGGAGATAATCAAAAAAACGTAAAAATAGCAAGCAGAAAAAAAAGGCGAGGTCCATACAAAAAATATAATACTTTTGAAAGTGTAATGACCATTCCAAAACGAACAAAATATGATTGGCGTGTAAAACGAGAAAAGAGTCAGTGAGTATGGCTTATAGCAACTTGTAGATTGTAATTCTTTTAATTAAATGCAGAACTTGAGAAAAAATTAGCGGTAATTTCACATATTTTGTATAAATTTGTTATTAAATAATAAATAATGTGATTATAGACAAATTATACCAACACAAATACAGTCGGTTCCGTTGCAATCAGAAAATCATGGTAGTAAAACAATCACCGAGATTAAAGACTTAACTAATGGGGAACAAAATTGTAAGGAAAGTTTGTCAGATAATGTTGGAATTGCCGAAGCATTAGAACCTATTAAAATAGAAATCATAATTTGACAATTTTTAAAATATATTTCAGCTATAATTACTTCAAACATAAATTAATGAAAATTTAATTAAGTAAGTGAATATAGGCTCTTTCAAGGAAAATTCATATATTTTATTTTTAAAGAGTAAATAAAAAGTTTTATTCAGAGAATGCACACTTTAGAATCAAATCACAGCGTTTTTCGTGATTCACATATGAATTTCATAGAACTTTAAACCTCAAAAATTATTTTAGGAGCTTTTTTACCTTTGGAGTGATTTCTTACAGACTCGTAAGTCAACTGGAGTCGTTGTGAACCTTACTGTCAACTTTCATTATAACACAGCTTTTTTATTGGTACAATTATCATGTAGATATTACTATACAATTGATTTTTTAAGTTTGCAACTGTAAAACAGACTAATTGGAATGACTTTTTGTTGTGATATCACAAATCTTTAGATTGTCTTCAACTGAATTCATTTGTTTAATCAAATTTGTCAAGTTTACTTTCGAAAATTGAAAAATTATATTTTTAAATATTAATGATTTGATTTAAATTGAGTTGACACCAATCATAGTGATATTCTGTCTTCTGTCTTTTATTATAAAACTTTTTATACTATTAATATTGCTGATTAATGGATAATACATTAATTAAATATTTAAAAATTTTTGCAATATTGGGATATATCAGTCGTTTTATAAATGTTATAATCATCAGTTCTGTAGTTTTTTTCTTTTTCTATATTTGATAAACTTTTTCACAAGTCACTATATTAGTAAATGTATATATTTTTTAAAGGATTATCAAGAAACCCCGCCGAATGATCAAGAATCTTCCAACAATATCGATATTATAGTTATTGATGAGTACGCAAACAGAACAAATAATGATCTTCCAAACAATCTTGCATCTAACCCAAGAACCATACCAAAACATCATCTTATTAATAATCTTCTTGTCATGGCTATTAAATGGCGAAGAAATATTACTCATACAGTTGCACAAGATATCGCTAATTTACTTAATATTTTCTCAACAACTGCGGGTGCTAAGACTTCTAAATATTATTGGAAAACAATTATTGATCGTTATTCGCACAATATTACAACTCACTATATTTGTATTCAATGTGGAAATTATTTAGGTAGTGAAAGTAACTGTTCAAGTAATTGTAATAATTGTTTAACTAAATTCGATCCTAAGTCTAATGAAGGTTTATTTTTACATCTACCTTTAACCGATCAATTACGCGAATTATTTGAAACTAATGATGCCCATAACTTGTATTCTTTGAGCCGAAGGAAAGAAAATAAATATGCTATAGAAGACATTTTTGACGGAAAAATGTACAAAAAACAAGTAATACACGATGATATGATTTCAATCAATTACAGCGTCGATGGAGCTCCTATTTTTGAGAGTTCAAATACCTCGATTTACCCTGTACTTTGCTCGATTAACGAGTTTAATCCATTTGAATGAAGAAATCATATTATGCTCTCTAGCATCTGGTTTGGTTCCGGTAAACCAAAAGATATGAACGGATATTTGAGGCCGTTTACAGATGAAGCAAAGAAACTTCTTGACAAAGGTTTCACATATTTATATAAAGGTCAAATATATCGCAAAATAGTTGTAACCTTGATGGGTGTATGCGACTCGGTTTCTCGTCCTCTTGTACAGTGTGTGAAACAATTTAATGGAGAGTACGGATGTGGTCTATGCTTACATCCAGGGAAAAGAGTTATTAAAGGTAATGGATTCACCCAAGCTTATCCAATCGTAAATGGAAATTTCTTCGGTGAAGGACTAAGAACTCACAACCAAACTTTAACTCATGCTAAGAAAAAAAACGTCGAAGATCGAAAAGGAGTTGAAAAATTATCCATCTTATGTGAAATTCCAAATTATAATATTATTTATAATTTAGATGTCGACTGGATGCACTGCGTTGGACTAGGAGTTGTCCGTCAATTTGCAGATTTATGGTTTAGCTCATTATACAAAGATGAAAAATTTTATTTTGGAGACATTCTGGAATCGGCAAACTCCTTCATTACATCATTTCTACCAACGTCATATTTTTCCCAAACACCAAGACCTTTAACAGATCGTACTCATTGGAAAGCTCACGAGTGGATTATCTTTCTTTTGGCATACAGTTTGCCTCTACTTAAAATATACTTTTCAAAAACATATGTTGATCATTGGGCGTTGTTAGTTGATGGAATATCAATACTCATCAAACGATCAATAATGAAATCGGAGTTAACTTATGCCAATCAATTCTTACAAAAGTTTGTTCAGGGAGTTCAAGAGTTATACGGAGAAAAATTCATGAGTTTTAATGTTCATTTATTAACTCATTTAGCTATCAGCGTTGAAAATTGGGGCCCTCTCTGGACTCATAGTGCATTTATTTACGAGGATTTCAACCAGACTTTAGAAAATTGTGTGAAAAGTCCTAATGGAGTTATTATACAAATTTGTGACTCATTTAGATTAAAATGTGTGATTGATCGACTGTATAATTTGTGTAAAAATGATTTAAGCTATCAACAAAAAAATTATTTAGATCGTTTAATGAATTACAAATTAGTTAAAAACAATACCGTAAAAGAATGTAAAATACTAGGTCGAAAAACTTTAATGAAATCATTATCTATGGATCAACTATTAGCTTTGAGAAGATTAAATATCGTAGTCGATTCGAACACACACATTTTCACTTATGCTAGATGTAAAATTCACCGGGAAATCGTAACGAGTGCAAAATATAAACGCGAGAAAAAACGAATAAATTTTAACGTCATGCTAACAAATGGAAAAATTTTCGAGATACAACATTTCTTGAATCTAAAAACAAGATCTGGAGAAGAGAATTATTTGATTGGTTATTATTACGTGATTAAAAATAATGAATCTTTCATACACGGCAGAAAACTTAGTCATTTTATTGTTTTAGATAAAAAAATTCTAATTTTGGCCGCCGTAAAAGTTGAAATGATAAAAGAAAAAGTAATGATTTTTAAAATGTCAAAGTTAAAATTAATAGTAGCTTACGTTCATGTATGTAGTTCAAAATTGCTGACTTAATTTTGAAGAAAAATTTTTTTTCTGCCCTCCGGCCGGAAAGTGGCAACTTTCTGGCCGCTACGCTAAACAAAGTTGCCACATTCCGGCTACGTCGAGCAGAAAAATAGTATACACACCTTGGCCAGTAAATAAGAAAGCCTCAGGTCACATGTTTGTCAACCTCGGCTTCGCCTCGGCCAACAATTACATGTGATCTGAGACTTTTCTTATTTTACTGGCCTAGGTATGTAATATACTATATAGTTAGTAAATAATTTAATTCCAAAAATTCCAAAAAAATTTTTTGGTCTTATATTATTTTAGATGTTACGTACAGTTTATTAATTTATTTAAATAAAGTTTCGATTTTGGATTATTTTTTTTGGGAAATAATTATTACTTTACCCTGTGGAAAATCATTTGATTACTCTTGTTAATCAGTTTTTTTGTTATTTCAAAACAGTAACAGATTGAAAGATGAGTGAAAATACTTTTTGTTATCTAGTTTAATTGTATGTATTTACTTATCAATTATTATCTAGTAAAATGTATGTATACTGTTATTATAAATAATGATATATTGTAAAAAATAGTATAAATTAATGTCTTCTTGATTAAATTGTTGCAATAAGAACTTTACTCTAAAAAAATTTTTTTAACCCTTTAGTACCCACGTTATTCAGCTCACCTTCTTTACTCTGGCCATGAGAAAAAATCTCACATTTAAATAATATATGATCTGTTATGTCCACCCCAAAATTTTTCTTTTAAATTTAAATCACCCGCGCAGATGGAAAACTAGCCGGATTAACCGGGCGCGCCAAAGCCTTTAAAATAGAAATTGCAGATCGAATATCCTGAAAAAACAAAAAAAAAAAATTTTTTGTCTATAGCTTTTTGTTAAATTCACTATCTTATTATTTTTTTTATCAAAAAAAAAATTTCTGAGCTTACCTTCTCTCCATAAACCATCACCACCATCTGGTACCACGTACCATAGCCTTCGAAATTTTTTTCGATTGGATACATACTTTTTATTAGGGACACACTTCGTTAACGGCTGAAGCAATACTGACACTCGAAACGGCTTCGCGAACTCGAGAGGCAAGCGAAGCGAGAAAAGGAAAGATCATTTGTCAGCGAAATTTACACAATGTAACACAACGTAGAAATTAAAATATAATTTAAAATAAAATACTTATTCTACATTCCCACAGAATATTGAAGATAATCAAGACAATAACTCTGCCAGAACTACCCCTTAAGCCACCCTAAAAACTTAAAAATTTATTAACAAATTCGAAAGAAATAGTTCAAAGGGTCCTTTGAAGCTGGGATTTTTTTTAGACACTCCACTTACACCCCTACAGACTACTAGAAATAATCAAGCCGATAACTCAGTTGGAACTACCCCTTAAGCGACCCGAAAGACTCGAAAATTCGAAAAAAATTTCAAAAAAAATAGTTCAAAGGGTCGTTTAAAGCTGCGACTTTTTTTTCAAACATTCCTCTTACACCCTTAAAGACTACAAAGAATAATCAAGATGTTATGTCCACCCCAAAATTTTTCTTTTAAATTTAAATCACCCGCGCAGATGGAAGACTTCTCCATGCGCGAAAGCCACAATAAAATATAAGCTACGCGACTGCTGGTTGACTAGCGGGGACTTCTGCAATCTCAGCACCGCGAGTATTTAAAAAGGCGATCAACAGCCAACGCAACGTCTTTTGTTAGTTAATTCGACTTCCGCGTTTAACTTGACAGGCCCGTGCCTTGTAAAAGTCCCTTATCTTAATTTGCGCTGCACTTAAGACGAGTTCAGACACGGTTCAACCGGCAGGCCACGTACTAGTTGTAGTTGTCTACGAGTCGGGATTCTCAAAGTTCTAATTTGCCCTGCACTTAGGCGAGATTTCGATCAGTAGATAAAACCTAGAAAGTCAAATCCCAAAGTCTTAATTTGCCCTGCACTTAGGCGGGATTTTGACAAGTAAGAAAATCTAGAGAACCGGATCCTCAAAGTCCTAAACTTAGGCGAGAGTTCGGTCAATAAGTAACTTAAGATCTTTTAAAGCTAAATTTGCGCACTTTACCCTACGGGGGACTGGAGGACGTTAGCTCGAATAAATAAAATTCATTAATGTTAATTTCGATCTGATAAAAATTGTGAAAGTGTAGAAGTTCTGGTGTTTATTAAATAAATCTGGAAAAGTGGAATCTGTTTTAATTTAATTCATTTTATAAAAATAAGAAGCCCTTAAGATAAGCAGCCCAATCCAACCACATCCATCCGCTGCAATTACCAACAGAGGGCCCAATCAAGGAAAAGGCATCACGATCAGCCCCGGAATCACGGATCCGATCCTAAGAAATAAATCAACAAGTAGTAAGTACATCTACTCTTACATTAAATCCGTGAACAGTCTCAAACGAAGGCGTGGTAAATTCGTACATCGAAAACGTCCCACATAAATAATTAAAACAACGGAATTAAAACCTCCGTTGCGTATTCTTTAAACTGTTAGTCCAAACCTCCACCGTTTACGCTACCGCTCTAAAAACGCCCTTGGACATAACAGATCTAACCAAATATGTCGGCGAGCGCTAACCAAAAAGAGCCAATTTACACCGTAGAGAGCCGAACAGCTCGATTTTTAACAACCTTAATGCTCTCGCCATAATCTCATAGTCTTCGAAAAAAAATTTTTTTTTGTTATTGATAATAAAAATAAGTAATTTTTTGATTAACAGTAAGAAAGAATATAAAATTTTCGGAAGGTAAAAAAAATTTCAAGCGGTCTTCCCGTTTGAATTTAAGAAAATAATTAAGATTGAAACCGAGCCTGAGTAAAATTCTCATAACCTGAGTATTGAAGGGTTAAAGATTCTTGTTCGACGAGATACTAGTGGTATAAGATATAAAGTTCCATGTTTGTCAAAATACGGGTAAATTTACAATGAATGGAAGTGGCAAACACTAACAATTAAAAAATTGAAGTTCAATAGGTATGCTACGCGGTTGAAAGTGTAGTTTAGTTGAAAACGAATTTCCAATCCTGTGGACCAAAATAACGATTAAAACGATTAAAAAAGAAATTGATTTTACATTTTTTTTCCTGATCGTACAAGAGCCGTAACTCTTAAAGTTTTTCTGATTAAAATTTCAATTACAGTTTTCCACATTTTGAATGTTGTTTTACTTTTTGATATGATATTTTTCACTAAGATACAAAACGTCGAAAATCAACGAGGAAACTCAGATCTTTTTCTTCATTATTTATTACAGTATTATGTTTTTTGTTAGATTTTCAAGGTGACTTAATCTTCAATTTATTATAATTTGAATATAATAAAAAATATATTTCATAATACATGAAAAAAATATATTTCATAATATATCATAAATTTATATAATATTGTATATGTTAAATCATGTATGTAATGATATAAAAAATCCTATATAAGATTCCATGTAAATTTTAAAAATACTATGTAAAATATTTGTGCCATATATGACCATATAATTTCATTGCATTTAAGTATATATATACTCACATTAATATATCAAAAATTATATGGTAAAAATATAATTTCATGATATATACTTATACATAATATGAAATATACTTATTTTCGCCACATATATGCCCCAGATATTTTTATAAATGTAAACATATAATAAAAGAATATACGTTTTTTCCATACGGGATCTCTTCAAACATATGACAGACAGCCATGATGACCATCTTTGTAGTAGCAGTCACAGCAGTACCATCAGCTTTCCTCATTCTTCCATAAAAATGTTATGTGGTCCTGCTTGGGAGCAAGCACAGATCTTGATGCTGAACAGCAATCCTGATTTCATCACTGTTGTTGAATGTCGATGATGATGCGTATGGTAGGTGTGAATGAGCTTCACAGTGCGCAATAGACTCATCAAAAATAATCGATTTTTTTATATCTAAGATTTCCGCCATGGTATCACACAAGCTAGACAACAAAAATTTATTTTTATCTTGTGAATTTTCCACGTAATTTTAGTCCTAGACTTTTTAGGAACTCTGCGTTCGGACGTGTCAACACTTTCAGAGCTCGATGATGACTGATGATCTTTGGACATGCTGCAATCCTTTTATACCCATTACCAGTCTTTGTCTCAAATACGATTCCCATTACAGGCTCTTTATATGTAGTCTTATCGTTATAGTCTCGCCACGGAAATTTGCTATTCTCCCGTCCTGATCAACAATGCGGAGCCTCACGTTATGTATTGCTCGTACGGCGACTGGCAGGTAAATGATGTTTGTTGGCACTTCCACTATTTTATATCCTGCTGGAACTCTCGGGAAAAATTCATGGATTGTGTGATTCTTCTCACCATTGATGTATGATCCAGTAGTTATATTGCACTCGACTCTCAGAGCGTTGATTTTTAATATTTGTACAGGTAAATCAGATTTATGTACTATGTTAGGTTCAAGCACACGTTTGGTGAATCCAAGTAATGATCCAATGGAATCTTCAGGTTCAAAATTTATAAGCTGATCACATTTTATTTCACTCTTCAACTCATTGTTGTTTGCTTTTAAAGTGAAACTCAGTTCAGGTAATATCTTGTTTATATAAGTTTCAATATCTTTAATTTCATAACTCCCTGTTGGTATAGTTATTTCTTGAAATCTCTTAATTGTACTTCTCTTGGATCTTTTTGATGACACATAGAATTTATTAGCACCGTCATCAATATTTGGTATTGAATTAAATGTCAAGAGCTTAACGAGTCCAAGTACATAATTTTTTGTTGGTGATAGCTCAATCGGTGGAAAATAATTTGCCTCCAGTACGGAGGAGTTTCCAGATAGTGTCAAGGTGAATGACTCTGCCATGACTGACGCTTATAGTCCCGAGTCACTTCAATTTATAGTTGTCCAGCCAGGAATTTAAGACATAAATGTCCACATATGATTGTATCAAAGTCTTGATATCTTTTATGATTGTACTTTACGCTACCAACATCGAGATATTTCATCAAATCTTGTGGGGGTTGTAGATTACCAAAACTGTCAAAGTAAATTACTTGATCATGATTCTTCTTGTATGCAACCCAGTGAGTTCCAGGTCCAAGTTTATCATCTAAATTTATTATTGCTGATTCGTTTGTCTTCGGTCCAGATTTTGGTAAATCATTTCTCATGAAAACTCCACGAAAATTTGGAATTTTGAGTATCTTAGCATACTTCAGTAAATCGATGTTAGTCAGTGCTCGATGTAGTAGCTCTACGGGTTTTTTGACTTCTTGCAGCCAGCTCCCTCTGGGTATGGTTTCAGATAAAGTCCCATACCACTGCGGTAAGGTTTGAGGTATAATCCTCTACCTACAGCTATTTCCTCCATCTTCAAATTGTGACGTTTCTTTTCTACAAGTTGATTTTTAGCTGCGCTAGCATCGTTCACAGCTTTTGCAATACCTGCAGCTCCACCTGTTAGAGCACCAACAGCTGATAACCCTGCAAACAGGGGAATCAAGAATGGAAGTACTCCACCAATCTTTGATGGAACTGGTAGAATACGAGGCAATCGAACGTTTTTCTTCCCACCAGCTTTCTTGACAGACTTGCGGGCACCTTAAAGAGCTGTTTTAACTGGACCTCCACCAGGCTGCATGGACTTTTTAGCTTCATCAACAATCTGTCTTAGAGCAACATCTTTTTTCTTGGTAGTATTGAGCTTTGTTGTCTTAGGCTTGGTCATCTTTCTCTTCATTGTCTCACGCTTAGTAATAGGTTTTTCTTTTTTAAGACCCATACCGAAACGTCTTTTCAACTTCATGATTTTATTTACACTCCACGCAGCAGCTTTTTCACTAATAGCAGCGTCTCTTGCTTGAAATCGTTGCCACGCTTTCTCAGCAAGGATTTTATCAGCCTCGTGACGGGCTTTCAAATTTTCACGATTTTTTGAGTAAGCTATATCGTGTTCCTTACAAGCAGCGTCCAGAGGATTTATACCTGGATCACCTTGAGCTAACCTTTTGGTTAACTTTGTACCTGGACCGCAGTACTGATACCCTGGTATGTGAAGTTCAAGTGGAAGCTTGTTGATTATGTTGTTGAACAAACCTTTGACACATCTGCTCTCAGACATGTCACATCGAAGACTGACTCCCTTATCTATATAAGCCGGTATATATACCTCTTGAGTTCAGAATCTCATCAGCAGTCATGGATAACAAACCAAGAGCTCAGTTGCCAGTTATCAATTTCGATCAAATTGTTCTAGGGACAGGTGTGAAACTCAAACGACACGGTGCTTTACTTCCCAACAGTATCCGTGCAGTGTTTTGCGGGCCATCAAACTGTGGAAAGACCAACGCTCTACTATCTCTTATTGTACATCCAAACGGGTTGAAGTTTGAGAATATATATCTTTACTCAAAGTCTCTTAACCAACCAAAGTATCAATTCCTGGAGACGCTGCTTAAACAGATTGATGGTATTGGATTCTTCACATTCAGTGAACATGAAGCTGTAATCAAACCTGAAGATGCTAAGCCTAACTCCCTGATGATATTTGACGATGTTGCTTGTGAAAAACAGGATCACATCAAGGCTTTTTTCTGCATGGGTCGACACAAGGATGTTGATAGCTTCTATCTCTGTCAAACTTATACACGAATACCTAAGCATCTGATTAGAGATAACGCAAACTTTCTCGTTCTGTTCCGTCAAGATGAAATGAATCTGAAGCATATTTATGATGATCATGTCAACAAAGACATGTCATACAACTCATTCAGAGATTTATGCTCAGCATGCTGGAATAAATATGGGTTTGTGGTAATAGATAAAGACAGTGAATTGAACAGTGGTAGGTATCGAAAAGGATTCGACTGCTTCATTAGTATAAATTGAGGTACTTTAGAGTGTGATAGTCATACATGCTGTAGACTTTAACCTGTCAACATGAAGCCTGAAGAAATTTCAAAGCAAAAGTTGCGGGCACCTTCAAGAGCTGTTTTAACTGGATCTCCACAAGGCTGCATGGACTTTTTAGCTTCATCAACAATCTGTCTCAGAGCAACATCCTTCTTCTTGGAAGTCTTGGTTGTCTTTCTTTTGACTGTCTTGCGTTTGATCATCTTACGCTTTGTTGTTTTTTGCTTCGTTGGCTTTTTTTTTACTGTCTTACGCTTCGTTGTTTTTCTTTTAATTGTCTTACGCTTGGTAATAGGTTTTTCTTTTTTAAGGCCCATACCGAAACGTCTTTTCAACTTCATGATTTCATTTACACTCCAAGCAGCAGCTTTTTCACCAATAGCAGCGTCTCTTGCTTGAAATCGTTGCCACGCTTTCTCAGCAATGACTTTATCAGCCTCGTGACGGGCTTCCAAATTTTCTCGATTTTTAGAGTAAGCTATATCGTGTTCCTTACAAGCAGCGTCCAGAGGATTTATACCTGAATCACCTCGAGCTAACCTCTTAGTTAACTTTGTACCTGGACCGCAGTACTGGTACTCGGGGATATGAAGTTCAAGTGGAAGCTTGTTGATTATACTTTTCAAAATTTTAAATACAAATACTCAAAGTGATTTCAATGTTTTGAAAATAATATCTTATTTTCAACAATATACTTACGTTTTATAAAAATTAACTGCGATGTTTTTTCTTCAAAGGACTCGCAAATCATGTTTAATTTTTGAGTAGTTCTGAAGTTTGATTTTATATAGATGATTCATATCAATATTAACAATTGAAGTTACTTTGATTATATCAGTATAATTACAACCTTTAATTACTGTGATAATAATTTCAGAAAGCTGATATCAGTAAACTAGGAGGCAAAAATCCCCAGAAAGCTACAAAAGCAATATTGGGTTATTTATTCGCCAATAAATTTGCTTCCGCTTCTTCCTGGAGTGGCATTCACGGAGGAGTGAAGATTAAGGATACTGCTTTGGTGCAAGTTTTAATTGGTTAGTAAGTTTTTCAAAATATATTTAATTTAATCATGATTTTAATCATTTTTCTCTGTAAATAATGTGAAAAGAGTTTTTGGTGGGAAAATACGGAGGTACCTTCAATGAAACAAAAGATGATGTCGAAAATCGGATAAAAGATTGGTTTCAAAGAGGAAGTGAGCGGTTAAAAGCCGAAAAAAAAGAGCGTTTGAAAAAAAAAGAGAAAGAGCACTTACAAGGAGAAGCGAAAGATGAGGCTTAAGCCTTAAATTATAATTATTTAACATTATAATTATTCATGCACTATTTAAATACGCGTCATGTATGGTCTTGAGAATACGTTTAAAAAATTTTTATTTTTCTTAGTTCTTTATCTAACGAATATAATTTATAATAATTATAATTACGATTAATATTTCTGCAATCAAAGTAATGATAAAAAAACACAGATTTTCATACTATTAATATGAAGCAATGTTAGCGTATAATTATAATTATAAGTATGTTGGTGTGACAATAAGATGATGACCAAATAATATTTGGAGTATTAGTGATGTAACTCGAGTGTACAAAAACATATCATTATTCTAGTAATAATTTAAGTTTTCGTTTCAAATAACTTATAATTATTTATTTACTATTTTAATACGCATGATGTATGGTCTTGAGAATACGTTTAAAAAGCTTTTATTTTTATTAGTTCCTTTTCTAACGATTATAATTTATAATAATTATAATTTCGATTAATATTTCTGTGATCAAAGTAATGTTAAAAAAAATAGATTTTCATATTATTTATATAAAGCAATGTTTGCATATAATTATAATTATAAGTATGTTGGTATGACAATAAGATAATGACTAAATAATATTTAGAGTATTAGTTATGTAACTTGGGTGTGCAAAAACATAACATTATTTTATTAATAATGAAAGTATTCGTTCCAATTGAACTATAAGTACTTTATATATTATAATTAAGTGTTGCCTTGATAATTATAAATTCAAAAAATATATAATTTTGTGTTTATTACCATACGATCATAACATTATAATATTAAAATTAATAAAATTATAATATATTACTGTGATTTAAGTAAGGGTAAAAAAACTAAATTTTATACTATTAATGTGAAGTAATGTTATCATATAATTATAATTATAAGTATTTGAGTATGGAAGTTAAATAAAAACACAATTATATACTATTCATGTTCATTAAAATTTTAAACTTCTTATAAATTGTTTTAAATATTCATTTGTAACAGTATTATTTCTGATTGAATGCGTGTGAAAAATTTATAGTATGAATATGAACAAATTGTATTGTGGAATTTGTATTAGATATAAATAGTTACGGTTCATTTTATTTGTTTTTGTGTTAAAGATTTCGTAACAGAAAACATAAAGACAATAAACTATAAATATTTATACCCGCTACGAAATTTACAGTACAACTTGTTTATATTTATAATCATAAATTTTTTAAACGTATATATGCTACCCCTCATAAATTTTAACTAATAGTCATCTATTGAGTAACTTTTTTATAACTAAAAGTTACCATTTTTTTCACATTATAGTATCATAATGTTGAAATAATGGTTGATATCAAGTCAACTATAATATTAACAAAAAGTTACTCATTTCCGCAACAAAAAGTGAACATTTCGTTATCCAAAAGTTGCTTTTTTGTTATCCTAAAGATTATATTTTTATTATTGAATTTCATTAACATTTTTCCAACGCAAATATGTTAACAATTTGTAACTTTCCAAGGTAACTTCTTGTCGGGACATTAGGGATACATTTTGGTAACAAATTTGTCCACTTTTTGAAAGTGGTAATTGGTAACATCTAACTTTTGTTGGTTAACTTCTTGATGTCAATAATGTTGCCGGTGTGCCGCTTGGGATATTTATTTTCATGTTGGTAATTTGTACATGGTTTAGGCCTACTGGGGACCCGCCATGTAAAATAATGGGAACGCATCTTACTACGCAGTACCTCATGGGTGATGCGGAAATCTATGTAATGACAGATTTAATGACTAACTGACCTATTGATTGATTAATTGATTATTAATAATAAAATACTTTTCTCATATATTTAATACTTGCTAACACCGGTCATCACAAACAATCACTTTTCTCTAATTCAAAATTTATATTCATTATCTTTTTGAAATTAATCATTTTGTTTAAATTTTTCGTCTAGGTTACACCATAAAATTTTATTGTATGCCCAGCGAAGCGGGCGGGTATCAGCTAGTATATATATAGGAGCTGGTCTATAGATAGGTTGACTCATCACGATATCTTCGGAACTATAAGGCCTAGAGACTTGAAATTTGGTAGGAATATTACTTTCGCCATGTAGGGGTCAGCTGAAAACGGATTTAAAGAAATCCCCCCCCCCCCCCCCCAAGGGGTGATGAGACTTGGCAAGCTGACTTGGTTGAGATGATTCCATATGCAACAGTCAATAAAGGATACAAATATCTGCTTACACTCATAGATATATTTTCAAAGTATGCCTGGGCAGTTCCAATTAAGTCTAAAAGTGGTGTGGATGTCACTAGTGCTATGAAGTCTGTACTCCAACAAGGTCGTATCCCTAAGAATCTCCATGTTGATCAGGGTAAAGAGTTCTACAACAAAGAATTCAAAAATCTGATGAAGCAGCACAAGATAAATCTTTACTCAACATTCAGCAATCTCAAAGCATCCATATGTGAACGTTTCAATAGAACACTTAAGACTAAAATCATCTATTGGGGCTTTTACCTTACGTAAAAAGAACAGCTATAATTAAAAAAAACGTTCAAATTGAAAGAAACACTACTTTGGGAATTTCAAAGAATCTTAATTCTAAGAGAAGTATTGATTAGTACTAAAAGAAGAAAAGAAATTAGAATCTATCATCAACGATAAAATTTTGATAAAATCGAAAAATTGATAAAAATCATTGAAAATGTTCTAATTTTATGTTATCTTTTTAAAAAATGATTTTGAGAAGTTTATAATTTTTTATTGATTTAGAAAAAACGAGAACAAATTTTGAGAAAGTTATCTGATAAGTAGACAATAAAAAAAAAAGTTTCAGCCAAATACCATGAGCTCAGATACGATATTCGTCGACGTGAAATGTTTCATATATAAATTGATATTATTTAATTTTCTAAGATTTACATCATTATAAATCATTGAATTTAGTATAATGGCCAAAGAAATATTAACTCATACTATAAGTTATATTTGTAAAATAATTGTCATTATTCTCTGTTATATGTGATTGTGTAAATAAATATATATAACTATTATTTTAGTCCATTGAAATGTTACATTTTTTAGGCGTAACCTTGCATTTTTTAGAGGACGCAATTTTATTTTTTTGATGTGTAGGGGGGGTCAATGTAAAGCTAAAACCAAGTTTGTGGGGTCGCCACCCTTGTCCCACGGCCGCCATCTTGAAAATAGGGGTTGAAATGGTTTTTACGATATATCTTTTAAACTATTTATTTGAT